>CM077191.1:16853862-16956362 GCA_039654105.1 Coreius guichenoti
TATTTTTGTTTGAGGTTTAACAGAGTCATATTACTATGTGTAACATATAATTTGTAATTGTTTAATAAAATAGAAAAGCAAGTAAATTAAAGCGATCTGTTATATTCGTGTCACGTAAGTTCAATGGCGCTGCACATGTGTCATTTACAACATGATTTTTGCAGTGTGGAGTACTGTAGCCAATCACAGGCATTTCTGTTAAAAATAATGACCAATCAGAGGTAATTAAGTTACTGGTAGTGAGAATCCGCTCAGTTTCTCTCAAAGCGCTGAATGAGTTTATGTTTAGCGCAAGTTTACTAAGTTTTACACACGCACAATCTTCTCATTATAACAAACAAAGATACACAATGTAAATAAAAGATTAATTGTGAAGTTTAGTCAGGTTCATTGATTAAAACACTCACTGAGTTTGCACTAAACTGACTGACAGCTTCAGTCATTATAAAGGAAGCACTCTTTACTCGCTGTCCATATAATTTCATTCGCAGTTTGAAGAAAAGTTGCTGTTTTTCATGGGACTCTGTGACCTTTCCTACAATTAAATACTTCACATTTCAGTACTAAAAAAGTGACAAAAAAAGACAAATGACAAATTTAATTTTTAATGATAAAATAGTGATTTGATAATCTCTAAAATGAATTAAAAAGCAGAATGTGTGAAAAAAACTATATTAAGGAGTGGAAATGGCTAATAAGTCAATAAGTATAAATGTCTTTTTTCACCAAATGTTTGTTTTCCTACATCGTTAAACTTTTATTTTTACAAATGTGGACAATCTTTGAAGGATGAAAAAAAAACAGAGGTTTTGGTCACCACATTAAAAATAACTAGGGGTGTAATGGTACACAAAACTGATGGTTCGGTATGTACCTCGGTTCTGAAGTCACGGTTCGGTACTGGTTCGGTACTGGTTCGGTACTGGTTCGGTACAGCAGGGGAGAGAAAACTAAATATAAAATTGCTTTTTTTTTTATTAAACAGTGGTTTACTGAACAAATTGTGTCTGTCCTTAAATGAATTCAATTATAACTAAAAGTTTCTTAAAGATAAAAAAAATTATCTCTGCTAATGCTATAAAGTGTAAACTAGCCTATATAGGGAGCCCTTACTTGCACATTACTATAATATAACAACAGAGCCCAAATTAGCCTAAATTCAGTTGCTATTTATTTTTAGATATAATCAACACTCAAATAACATTGTATGCAAACATGTAAACTTCACATTAGGCAGTTTTTGCATTAGCCTAACTTCTAAATCTAATTATACAATTATTTTTTTACTCCAATTCGTTATAATATAATCATTTATACACAGTGGCTGTCATTTTCATGACAGATTCATTTAAACATACATTACATAATCAAGACATCACTAACAGGTTAAGTAGAATATAATGATTGAGGGATTACACGACATATGACACGTTTCAGTAAGTTGTAATGTATCCTCAACATACCGTCAGCTGTTGATTTATTTATTCTTTAACTAGGAAGAGATGATCGCGTTCATTCGCGCGCCGCGCCGCCGCTTGAACTGATGCACATATACAGATCTGTCACGTCAAATTAAAGAGCGTCAAAACGGCACTTTGTGAATTTCGTGATAAAAGGGACAGGATATTTAATATGTTCGTGTAGGAACTTGGATTGAAGTATGTTCCGCACGTAAAACAAGCCTACTGTTAACTGTTAAAGATTGCATTCATACCGTTCGGTACCACACGTGCACCGTACCGGATGCCCTGTACCGAAACGGTTCGGTACGAATACGTGTACCGTTACACCCCTAAAAGTAACATTTAAATTGGATACTATTTAGACTTTTGAGCTTTTAAGTGCTGGAAAAAGTTGTGTGAAGTATCTGAAAGTCCTTTATTCTTATAACAGTGGTCTATAACTGTATAATTTGCTGGGTCATGATCAAACATTTATGATTCATCTTTGGTCGCACCACACACACTTATCACAAATTTTTATTTGTATTATTATTATGATAGGACAGTAGGCAGACAGGAAGCTAAGTTGGAGAGAGAGAGAGAGAGAGAGAGAGAGAGAGAGAGAGAGAGAGAGAGAGAGAGAGAAAGGGGTGGGGGTTGGGGTGGACATGGTTTGGGAAAAGTCTGCGAGCCGGGACTCGAACTCGGGGCGCCCGAAGCGCAACAGCGCTATATGTCGACACTTTTGGTGAACTGGTGCCACTGTGTAACATTACATAAAAATGAAGTGTCATTTTAACATCAGTATAAACCAGGGGGGTTTAGGGTTTCAGGTACACTTACATTAGGTTTATTTACCAACAGAAATCAAATAATCAAATGTAAAAATAAAACACTGCTTAGTCTTGACTGTATAAATTAAATATAGTGCTGGGCGGTATACCGGTTCATACCGAATACCAGTGTTTATTTTTGTTATGCTATGAATTTTTATATACCGTAATACCGGTATATGTCGCTTAATGTTCGGAACGCGGCGCAGCGCGACACTGTTTGAGAGGGTTCCCTTTTCACTGTTGCACTGTAGTGAGGAGACAGCTGAGATCGCATTACAGCCTATGATTACAGTGGAGAATTCAAACAACACGCGGCACGCGCAATAGAGTGGTTTCTGCGCGGAGCGCCGCGATGAGTTTAAAAACACTCACCACATGGATCATATAGATCAGATACAGACTGGAGCGAGCGCGTTTCAAGTTTTTATGGACATATTTCATATACTCTAGTGCTCTAAACATGAACCAGCACCGTGTATGTGCACATATTCAATCACGTCTTCTTCAAATTAAATATATGTGCAAATAAGGACACTGATCATCGTACGTCTGATGAGAACGTCATGAACGTAATGACACAAAGGAATTATTCTGATACACCGAAGACAATGATGTAGACCGAAAATTCAAAGAATGGGCAAAAAAGTAACTAGGTCTTTATTCTTTCTGTGTTAAACTGACCTGTGTCATTTGTTCAGAGACTAGTGCTATTATTGGTTGTCTCCCCATGGCATCATTTTGTGTATTAATTCTAGTGTGGAATTTTTCTATAATATTCACTCATCATGACAGTAAAGTAGGGCATTCTAAGTCAATCTACTAGGGCTGTCACTAACGATTATTTTGGTAATCGAGTAATCTATCGATTATTCTGACGATTAATCGAGTGATCTGATATTTTTGGTGGTAATAAAAATAGACCTAAGCAAACAGTAGCCATTAAAATGACTTCAAAATACATATTATAGCAACAATGAGGCAATAATATTTGGTTCAAATAAAGTTTTAAAAGCAAATAATCTTACGGTTTTATAGAACAACAGTTAAAATACATAACATGCATTATAAACAATCATCTTATGTACGTTATGTAGGCCTATTATAACAAATGCCTGCAGAGGGCGCAAACGGCCTGGTGATTGTTGTTGTCCCACTTTACAGCCTTTATTGGCCAAATGTCATTTAATTCAAATTTTCACTTAATCTTTAATATTTGGCAACTTCTTTACAATAGAAATACTACAGCCGTTGTAATTTCTTGAACAAGAATATGTGGACAACAAAACATGCAAACTCAGGGCGAGCGTTTAGACTTATTTTGAAATCGCGATGAACAGTTTCTATATTTAGAAACATATAATGATGTATTCTCCTGTGTTGGCGTAGGTTTATAAATTATTTACCTTACAAATATGATGAAATGCATACATTGTGTTCCCAGACGAACGTTATAAGCAACCCAAACTCACATCATATTCAGAGATGGAGTTTGAGGCACGCTCCACGCATGTAAATGATAACAGTTCATGTGGAGCAGAACGGAGCCGCTCTGAGACGCACATAACCGACACACATGTAAATAAATATTAAACCCGCAGCCACAGGGCATATATTTATTTAACTGAATCGCAGCCTTCGTGAATTCACAACAGCACCATGCTATAGTATGATTTTAAACGGTTTTATTATATCGTGCGGCCTTAGAAAACGGTCTAATAATGCGGTTCATGGATTCTCATCCGTGGAATGTGTACTTCCGGTATTTTGCCGGTTACTCAACACGGGTAAATTGCAATCGAGGAATTTTTAAAATCGATTACTCAAATTTAAACGAGGAATCGTTACAGCCCTACAATCTACTGCAGTATTTCCTCTCTCAATCAGTAGAAAATGTGGTGAACACCCGGTCATGCATGGGGGAAAAAAATACCGCCATATACCGCGAAACCGGTATAATTTTGAAAAATACCGTTCTACGGCAGAATGGCGGCTCACTATTGGCCACCTCCACCATCGGCCAATAGTCACATGGACTATTTTAATTATGTTTTTAGTTACTTTCTGGGCCTTGAAAGTGGTAATTAAATTGCTGTCTATGGAGGGGTCTGAGAGCTTTCGAATTTCATCAAAAATCTCTTAATTTGTGTTCCGAAGATGAACGAAGGTCGGGTTTGGAACGTCATGAGGGTGAGCAATTAATGACAGAAATTTTATTTGGGTGAACTAACCCTTTAAGCTCACAGTCGGAAGCAGGTTTATTAGGTTGCTGTCACTTTAAGAGCTGCTCTGATCCAACATATTGTTACACGCACGCTTTCTTTCTCAACTGTTTAGTCTCAACTATTTTGACATCATTTTGTGTATTTGGCCATATAAGTTGCGGAAGAGAACTGAAGTTGGGATTACCCGCTGTCCAAGAGGCACCTTTCTTCGCATAATGCATTTAATAACTTTAAGCATGTCACACGTATGTAACAGTCATGTGTCTAGTCTACTCTCTGATGTCAGCGTCAACCTAAAACCTGGACTTTTTGTAATCTTTTGGAGTATTAAAATCATGCAGTTATCGCAATATTATGTACATTTTAGGGCTGCACAATAAATCACAATTTACATGAAATCATGCTTATCGCAATTATTATATCACAAAGGCTGCGATTATCTTTTATGCGCAGTTTATCAGTGCAGGACAGCTCTGTGATCAGTAGTAAATGCTACTCCATCTGAAAGCACTGTGAGTTTGAGTCGCTTATAATGTGCATTTGAGAAAGCAACAAGCGTTAAAC
The DNA here is from genome assembly GCA_039654105.1 of Coreius guichenoti. Taxonomy (NCBI): domain Eukaryota; kingdom Metazoa; phylum Chordata; class Actinopteri; order Cypriniformes; family Gobionidae; genus Coreius; species Coreius guichenoti. Next base: position 16,858,927 of record CM077191.1, read on the forward strand.
ATCTTTCCAAACATGAGAAGCATTTAGTCATGTTTAATCAAAGCGTTTAAATCCGTTTATTCAGCTCACCAATAGTATGATGTTCATAGGAATTTCCATGAATGAGTGGCGGCACATATTTGGAGTACCCTGCGCGAGAGCGCCCTCTGGCTTGCAGATGGAGCATCATTTACTACTGATCACAGCCGTGCTGCACTGAGAAGCTGCGCATGCATTAATTGTAGCCTTTGCCAAATCGTGTGTTGTTTTATTGCGATTTATCGTGCAGCCCTAATCTGAACGATATTAAATAACACACATTAAATATATATATATATATATATATATATGGGCGACATTGGGGGGGCACTATTTATTGTAGTCATGGAGTTTCCCGATGTGAGCCGTAAGCTCCACTACAAGTTGGAGTTCTCAGTCAGGCCTCCACAGACTGAGCGAGATCTAAATCCACATGAATGGCCCGTTCAGAGCATAAGCAAGAAAAACTCACTGTTAGTCAAGCTAGTCTACGGTCTAGTAAACGGCAACCTCTTTAAGTTATTTTTGACTGTGCCGATGAACACCACATTGTGTGAAATAAATTTTTTTTTTGCTTGCGCCGACTGAAAACACACGACGAGAAACACCATGAGACAGGAGACACTAAGCTACTGAACATTGAACGGGCCATTCATGTGGATTTGGGTAAAACAGTTAATCGCTTTGATGTCGTGTCTGTGGACGCCGTTTAGCCCTTCACAGTGGAGTAGTGGACGGGCACGCAAGGCATATTAAATTATTATTATGATTAGGATATTTTTATTATTAAATTAATACTACAATTCATATGCCCCGCAATATTTCACAGCGCATCAACGCATAACTGACGCGCTGCGAGGAAAGATTAAGTTAGATTTGCTTACTCCTCATTTCAAAAACAACTTGTTTGAAATACTTCTCCATTCACGAAAATAAATTTTTTTTTAACAATGGGCCACAAGTGAAATATTAAGAAAATAAATTTGATTAATCTCTCATCGTCGCTAAGAGAATATGCACCGTCAATGCAGCGCCAGATGCCATAAACTCGGTTAGTTTTTACTTTCGGTTTCTGTAGTGAATAACTGATTAGCGTTTGAGACTTCTTCACCACATAACTCTCGCGCAAAGTTTGCACATTGCCATTGACTGTCTCGCCCTAATGGCTTAAGATGCAAATATTTTTCTTTATCACCAGTTGTTCGCAAAATAATGGACAAACAATAGCCACTTTTCCACCATCAGCTGAACAGTTTATTGCGTAACCGCTCTGGGCCAGCTGGTACGGTTGCGGTTTCATTTTCCACTGTGGGGCTGATAACGGACGCTCTTTGGAGTGTCATACAAAAGCGTAAGTCGTTGCCTTGGTAACGCAAGAGTTTAAAGACGATATGAGAAATAGCGACCGCGTTATGGAGGATGATCAGATATTTCTTTTAATTTTATTATTAATTTGTGTTTACGTTGCTCAGATAGAGCGCTTAGCCAGCTACAGAGAAACCAGTAGCCAGGCAACAGACCGATTCTGAGTTGTGACATCACTTCACGGATTCTACCAGCACGGTTAGCCAACTGTGCCGAGAATTCCGTGCCGAGAACGGTTTGTAATCGTGCCGTGCTGAACCGAACCAGGCTCAAGTGGAACTGGAACCGTTCCTTACCATTCTAAGAAAATGGTGGAAAAGTGGCTAATGTTTCACATTAAATGAGTAGCCTAAATAAGAAAGAATGTAAAAAAAAAAAAACAAGTAACAAAATTTCTGCGAATACTTAGCTGATGCAGGAAAAAAAAAATTTGCCCCCCCTAACTTGAGTCAAATGTCGCCCATGTGTGTGTGTATATACACTCACCTAAAGGATTATTAGGAACACCTGTTCAATTTCTCATTAATGCAATTATCTAATCAACCAATCACATGGCAGTTGCTTCAATGCATTTAGGGGTGTGGTCCTGGTCAAGACAATCTCCTGAACTCCAAACTGAATGTCAGAATGGGAAAGAAATGTGATTTAAGCAATTTTGAGCGTGGCATGGTTGTTGGTGCCAGACGGGCCGGTCTGAGTATTTCACAATCTGCTCAGTTACTGGGATTTTCACGCACAACCATTTCTAGAGTTTACAAAGAATGGTGTGAAAAGGGAAAAACATCCAGTATGCGGCAGTCCTGTGGGCGAAAATGCCTTGTTGATGCTAGAGGTCAGAGGAGAATGGGCCGACTGATTCAAGCTGATAGAAGAGCAACTTTGACTGAAATAACCACTCGTTACAACCGAGGTATGCAGCAAAGCATTTGTGAAGCCACAACACGCACAACCTTGAGGCGGATGGGCTACAACAGCAGAAGACCCCACCGGGTACCACTCATCTCCACTACAAATAGGAAAAAGAGGCTACAATTTGCACGAGCTCACCAAAATTGGACAGTTGAAGACTGGAAAAATGTTGCCTGGTCTGATGAGTCTCGATTTCTGTTGAGACATTCAGATGGTAGAGTCAGAATTTGGCGTAAACAGAATGAGAACATGGATCCATCATGCCTTGTTACCACTGTGCAGGCTGGTGGTGGTGGTGTAATGGTGTGGGGGATGTTTTCTTGGCACACTTTAGGCCCCTTAGTGCCAATTGGGCATCGTTTAAATGCCACGGCCTACCTGAGCATTGTTTCTGACCATGTCCATCCCTTTATGACCACCATGTACCCATCCTCTGATGGCTACTTCCAGCAGGATAATGCACCATGTCACAAAGCTCCAATCATTTCAAATTGGTTTCTTGAACATGACAATGAGTTCACTGTACTAAAATGGCCCCCACAGTCACCAGATCTCAACCCAATAGAGCATCTTTGGGATGTGGTGGAACGGGAGCTTCGTGCCCTGGATGTGCATCCCACAAATCTCCATCAACTGCAAGATGCTATCCTATCAATATGGGCCAACATTTCTAAAGAATGCTTTCAGCACCTTGTTGAATCAATGCCACGTAGAATTAAGGCAGTTCTGAAGGCGAAAGGGGGTCAAACACAGTATTAGTATGGTGTTCCTAATAATCCTTTAGGTGAGTGTGTATATATATATATATATATATATGTGTGTGTATGTATGTATGTATGCATGTATATATATATATATATATATATATATAGTTAAAATCTTAAAGATTAGTTTCAAAATCCAATGACATATGAGACTCACAGGAGTTGTGTCTTCGTCTGAAGCCTTTACTTTGGCCAGCCATGTCCATGTGACGTTCACCGTAACTCTTGGAGTAGTGTGGCACTGGAGACAACCCTCCTTCCTGCAATTTGGGTTCAGTTTTATTAGGTACCGTCACAGGAGCGCTGTTGACTGGGGCGCCACCACCCTTGTCCTTGCGTCCACCATGTGGCGTCAATGTGGAATTGGAGTCTGGACCATTCTGCTTCGGGACTTCAGTGAAGCTCTTACGGATCTCCAGGATTTTGAGATCTTTAATGTCCATGGCACTGTGGATTAGAAAGGTGTACTCGTTTAATACAGTAACTAATTGTGTTTGGTATTCAAATTCTGATGAGCCAGTTTTAAATGCTTTATTAAGAATTGGACTTTAGAGTACATAATACCACAAAAATGCAGAATATGTCCACTGAGACAAGGTTGTCTATCTTAAAAACATATTTGAACTTCCTAAAGGATCAAAAACAGACACTACAATGTCAGACATAGCATAGGTGATCCTTTTAGGATTATTATTTATTATTTACCTGAAAGTGACCTCAGGCACAGTGCATTTGACTCCATTGTGGAAGGGATGTCTGAGAGAGATGGTCTGGCTGGTCTGGTCTACTGAAGATACTTCTCCTTGATACACTCCTAGAGTTGCTCCACAGTGGATTGAAACAAGGCTGCCAATCCAATCTGATGCCATTCTGACCAACTGAAATTAGATTAAAAAGACATTTGTTATTCTTTATGAGTTTTATACTAAAACACAACTCCTAAAAACGGGGAATGTGGGAATACATTAATATAAGGAATATTATGGAGGGATAAATGAAGTATCGAACGTTAGATGGGAAGATGCTAATGTTAGCCAGCTAGATGTACAGGACGCAACGGCTTTAAAAGCTTTTTTTCGTCGTCGGTTCTATAAAACTAGTAAAATGAGTTAATCACCTGTTGTCAAGAACAAATCCTTTAAATAATACGGGTAACTGTTATATCGTGATAGATTTTGATGAACTCTTGTGAAGAGCTCGACTGCGCGAACGGCTTCTTCTATGATGATTCACTGTGCTCGAGTATCAGTTTTGAATCTGTGTTTACTGCCACTTACCGGACAACCGCCAAAGTACATTGAGCTGCATGCAGTGGCATGAGTTTAAAAATCTTAAAATAAGCGATTATTAATATTAATCCATATTTATAATCTTGTTTTATAAATCATAATTATTATTGATTTATATTATCGTATTATTTAATTGATATAATATTATGAAACAATAGCATTTTATAATGAATTGTGATTAATAACGATATTTATCATTTATAATTAAATTAAATTAATAGAATTATTAAATTAAGTAATATTCGCCACCAGGCTTTTGTTTGTATCCTAATGGAAACTAGATAAAAAAGTTTGTAGACAAACTTTAAGTTGGCTTGAGAAAGCCTGACCAGAAAGTTTGAAAAGTTTTAAAAGCTTAAAGTTTGAAGGTTTTCAGTGTGAAGTAGTTTAAAGTTTAAAGAAGTTTAAAGTTTGATGGTTTCGAAGTCAATACAGTCTATCAGAAAATAGATATGATATAGATATCTATATCTATGCAATTGCTAGGGTACTCAGGGTGGTTGCTAGGGTGTTACTATGCAGTTGCTAGGGTACTCAGGGTGGTTGCTAGGTTATTGCTATGCGGTTGCTAAGGTACTCTGGGTGGTTTCTATGCGGTTGCTGGGGTACTAGGGCTGGTTGCTAGGGTGTTGCTTTGTGGTTGCTAGGGTATTCTGGGTGGTTGCTAAGGTGTTGCTATGTGGTTGCTAAGGTAATCGGGTGGTTGCTAAGGTGTTGCTATGCGGTTGCTAGGGTACTTGGGCTGGTTGCTAGGGTGTTCTGGGTGTTGCTATGCGGTTGCTAAGATATTTGGGGTGGTTGCTATGCGGTAATTAATTGTGATTAATAACGATATTTATAATGTATAATAAAATTAATAGTATTATTAAATTAAGTAATATTCGCCACTTCGCACACATTTCGATTTTGTTTGTATCTTAATGGAAATAAATTCTTAATCTGTAACATAAAGCCAACATCAAATATTCTCAGATAAGCCTTTGAATCTGACACAAACCATCTTCTTGTCAGTTATGGATGACATCATGAAAAAGCTAGCTAATGTTACCTGTTAAGATCAAAGACAGAAGAGGAACCTGTACATGTCTGGTAAAAAATAAATCATGCAAAGACCATTGAAGAATTCACTGTGACATTTCCCACGAGCTTCAACAGAACCTGAGATGCCTTCAGGACTGTCTGAGCGGTGACAACCAGTGACAGCAGAGTGTTTGTTTGGACAAAAATGTGTGTGTGAACTGTGAAGGTGAACTCGGCCAGAGGTAGAGGCTCTTATACAGGCTCTGATTTGAAGTGATATTGCAGTGTCGTGTGCGGTGCAGATGAAATTATTTTTATATTACATTTCAAAAGTGCTTGAACGATTTATCCTCTTCATGTGACACATGATTTTACCTGAAATAGTCATTAATTATTATTTAATATTAAATATGGATAAAATGTATCTAAATGTTAATTATTAGCATAATAACAGTCACATAGTTCAGCCACTTTTTTGTACTGTGTGTATAAATTGTAATATAATTCATATTAAATAAGAATTATAATAATTACGTGATACATGTTTTTTTTTACCTATATACATACATTTGTCATTATAAAAACTTTATAATAAAGTCTTTAATGTAAAAAACATAAATGACAGACTTTTTTAAACTGCAAAAATATAATTTTGACACTATGTAATGGCACTATAATGTTGAAAAATAACTAATTAGTGTGTTAAACAGGCATTATTAATTGTTGTTTAATATAAAATATGAAATCAAATTATTCAACCATTTCAAAAATAAATCCCGCGACCCTGACTTTAATAATAATCAAACACGCCGCTCTTTCTGGAGAGCCAATTAACGCTCACAAAATCTCCGTGATCCCGCCTCCCACATTACCTCACTATCATGTGATTATGTGACAACATCACAACAAAGATGTCTGCCTGCTTTTCGGTGCGGTAAATTGTTTTATCGTTTCTCAAATATATCAAAAGGGAGTGTGCATTTGCGTCAAACTACTGCGAAGTTGGCATCAAATGAAGACTTTTTTTTACTAGTCAACTAGTCAGACTGTGAATATTTTACCACGTAAGCGATTTTACTTATATCTATCAGTTCATTATTGATTTTATTCATAGTAACGCTCATATCTTGTGTTTTGTATTAAAAAAAAAGCGCCATCATGGAGCCCACCGCATCAGGAATATTCTGTAACAGGATGCTCAGCATGGTGAACTCTGAGGATGTGAACGCCATCATTCAAGCTCAGAGACATATGTGGGTTTCCCTATCTAGTGAGTGACCTATCTAGGCAGCATTTGTACTAGGTTTTTAACCTGATTTTGCTTCATGTCTTCCAGGCTGGACCGTTTTGAGAAGACCAATGAAATGCTAATCAACTTCAATGGGCTGTCCAATGTGCGCTTACAACAGATGAATGAACACTTTCTAATGCACACCCGTACATTGATAGAGATGAAGAAAGACTTGGACAGCATCTTCAGACGAATAAGGTATTATATCCACAACGTAACTAGAGGGTGCATTAGGGTAATGTGGGACACCTTAGATCTGATGTGCACATTTCTTGTTCCATTACAAGCAAGCTTATGATATTAATACATTCTAGCTGGGTTGTCCTCATAAAAGTCTGTGCAAACTGTAGACATTGAAAGTGCAAACAATGCCTGAAAATATTATTTTACATATGTTTAATTAAAATAGTATTACAACGTATGGTGTAACATGTCATTTCCTAACACGATTTTGTGTTTCCTCAGGACTTTAAAAGGCAAGGTTGCGAAACAATATCCAGAGGCCTTTAGCAGTGAGTTATTATGCAGTATTTTATATTGGGATACAGTACAATTAAAACTGTGGTGATAATTATTTTCTGGATTGTGTTATGGAAGATAACTGATATACCATTTTGTCAAAGTAATTAAATAAGTAAAACACAAGCTAAGTCAGTAGTTTTTGTTCATGTTAAACACTCATCAAGTTCAATCTTAAATCATATGAATAAAAAAAAAAACATGTTTGCAATCTAGCATTATTTCTAATGCATTAATTTGCATTATTTGCAGCTAAATTATGACAAAAATAATCTAAAACCTAAAGATAGAAAGAAATGAACATCCACAATTAATATCAAATATTTACTGATATACAAAATTGAAATCACTAATGTACATTAAAGTAAGATTTTGTAAAAGAAATTAATACTTTTATTCAGCAAGTAAGCATTCAAGTAATCAAAAGTGACAGTAAAGACTTTTATAATATTACAAAAGATTTCTATTTCAAATAAATGCTGTTTGAACTTTCTATTCATCAAAGAATCCTGAAAAACATGCACAGTTTCCACAATAATATTAAGCAGCACAGCTGTTTTCAACATTGAAAATAATAATAAATGCTTTTTGAGTAGCAAATCAGTACGTTAGAATGATTTCTGAAGGATCATGTGACACTGAAGACTGGAGGTATGATGCTGAGAATTCACACAGGAATAAGTGCCATTTTAAAATGTATTAAATAGAAAACAGCTATTTTAAATCGTAACAATATTTCACAATATTACTGTTTTTACTGTATTTTTGATCTTCCAAGTACCCCAAGCATTTGAATGGTAGTGTATAATATAAATATTTAGTACATTTCTAATTTTGTGCCAGTTTTGCTCATGTTGTGTAATCAAACCACTTTGTTTCCAAAAGACATCAATGAATGTTCCAACCTGGAGGAAGATGATGATGAGTTTGACCCCATCCCTCCCAGTGTGGCCACCACCATCACTACCACTGCAACGTCCGAGCAGAGCACAGAGTCATGTGACACGAGCCCTGATGTGATATCACCCACCATTAGCTGCTGTTCTGAAGACCCCTCTCAAGAGAACACCAGCACTCCAACCTCTGACAGTCATGAACCAGCAGTGTTACGGGACGAGGGTCCCGATTCAGCTGACATTTAAACTTCTAATATGGTGTTTACTACATCCAGATGCCACTTAATGATGCAAGTCTACAGCTTAATGTTTACTATGTGAAATTGTGCTACTAATTTTGTGTTATTTTCTGTTTTCTGTTACAACTTTACATATATTTAAATGACTGCTGTGGTAATGGCCTAGAAAATTAATGCAAACAATTTTTTGCCAATAAAAATTCAAATGATACAATTAAATACAGACACGTTTACCTGGTGTTGTGTAATATTTCATGTTCAAAACATTAGTTATTTAGTATTAGTTATTATTTAGTATTACTTTTTGGACTCAGAAAATGTATGTCATGAATAAAAGCTTTGTTACAGTATGCAAGATGATTTTATTTTAATTAGGATTTAGATTTTTTTTTTTGTACTCTAAATTCGGAATAGTCTGATAATCTTGCTATTTCTAAAACACTGTAATAGAAGTAGTAGGCTACTAGTAGTAAGCTAGCACTTACTAGCACTTCTCCCCGTATTTTTTTTTATTACAGTAAAATTACTACATTTCCCAAAATTCACCGGACCGGAAGCTCGCGACTACAACACATCAGCGTCCCTCTCTTCCGAGTCCTCTACAATTCTGGCCGCTATTTCATGAAATGCTTAATGTAAAAGAAGATATTTGGTTGAATATTGTATAAAAAGAACACAATGAGCCACTTAAAATAGCATTTCAAGGTAGGTAGAGAACGAAGTAAGTAAAATGGCAATCTAGATAAGTGCGCGGCTAGCAGCGGCTAACAGTAACCATAGACAACTGAGCATTCACAGACAAATTGTTAAAATAAATTCACTTTAAAAGATGTTTACTATCAAAACAGGTTTACGTCCTACTTATTTGTTTTTAAACTTTTCACATATTTAGTATTGCGTGCTAATAACAGAAAGTTAATGTAACGTTAGGTACTGCTCATAAATGTGTCTGAACTCGTTTTGATGTACAAATGATGCATTACAGGCTAAATTCATGAGGAAGACAACAGCCAACTGTTGTGACGATGAGGAGGCTGAACAAAAAGAAAGCCCTGAACTTTGTGAAGGAGTTGGACGCTTTTCCCAAGGTTCCTGAGAGTTATGTGGAGACAACAGCCAGTGGAGGAACTGGTGAGATGAGCTGAGATTTCATTTGTCAAAGTGATGGTTGGTTTAAAGAGACTATATAAATATGCGTGTGTGTATGTGTATCAGTGTTATTTTAATTGTTAGTATATGTAGTTAGTATAATTAGTAGTATAGTATATACTAGAAGTTTGCGAAACAACAATGTTATATTATAATTAGTATATTTGAAATACTGTTATTTTTTATTTTGAATAAAATAAATATTCTTTATATTTTCCTTTCTAGTTAAAGTTTTTTTTAAAATATTTTTTTTAATCATTTTTAATGTGTATATATAGTTTTTATTACTTTTTATTTTATTTGTATTTATTTTAGAACAAGTTAAACTAAGGGTGCGTCTCAATCAGCTCCCTAGTTCAGTAGTCAGGGCACTGATCAGGGAGTCGGCCATTTTAAGGGCTGTCTCAATCGCAGAATCCTTCCAGTCCACTGAAATGTTCGCTCCCTAAAAAGTCCCACAATGCACCGCAAAACCTAGGGTGCATCGATGCTCACTATGCTCTGAAGCTGAAGCCTTTACGGAAGTTCTGAAGCGCGAAACTCAAATTACGTGAGCCAACTCACTACACATAATGACCGATAACCACACGCGATATGTGTTTTTAAAAACAGAAACCTTTATTTTATTATATTTCAGCATAAACATACATCGTTAGACAGGTAATAAACACAATCTAGCTAACATTTATAATTTATATATGTAGCAAGCAAAGTATTTATCATAATGTACTTAAAAAAACATTACAAGTAATGTCAGAAAAATATAAGCTCTGCTGTTGTTCATAAATACTAGTAATGATGTTGTACAATGAGGACGTTGTCACGGCGCCGGAAATAGAGTCATCAATGTCCCAATGTGTAGTGAGCCAGCGTCTTTTACTGTCCTTACCAGTGCCCGAACTCATGTACACGATATACTGATTCACGAGCTCGGGACCTAGGGAACTGAATGAGACACACCCTAAATGAAAGTGAGAAATGTTTCATTGTCAAATAGCTGAAATAAAATAAGTTTATTTAGTTTTTTTTAGTTTATTTCAGTTGATGTTTATTTTAAGTGAAGACATTTTTTATTGTTTTAGTTAACTATCATAATCCTGGTGTATGCATTAGATAGATAAATAGATAGATAGATACATAGATACTTTTTCCTTTCTGACTGTTCTCAAATATTACTGCTGTGATACTGAATTGAAACATCATAAAGCAAATTCAATTGTTTTTTTCTTTCTCAGTGTCTGTGTTGGCCTTCACGGCCATGGCACTCTTGGCCTTCTTTGAGTTCTTTGTGTATCGGGACACATGGATGAAGTACGAGTATGAAGTGGATAAGGATTTTACTAGGTGACTCACTAACATAACAGTAAATTGTTATTTTGTATCTGCATATAATACTGTTAGATGTGCATTGAAAACACTAACATTTAGTTTTTTCATCTTGCAGCAAACTACGAATTAATATTGATATCACAGTTGCAATGAGGTGCCAATGTAAGTACATCTTGCTATAGTAATGTGTTGTATGACTTACAGCATAGGTTTATCAATAATCTTTTGAATTTCTTTTTTTTTCTCCAGTTGTTGGTGCAGATGTGTTGGATCTCGCTGAGACGATGGTGGCATCTGACGGCCTGCAGTATGAACCCGTGAGTATCTAAATGTTACTTATTTCCTAGTATATTTTATAGTTGTGCCATAACATGTTTACAATTCTTTCACAGGTTGTTTTTGACCTTTCTCCTCAGCAGAGAATTTGGCACAGGTAAATTACTTTTCATTTGTTTATAACGATCATGCTTTTAACCTCCAAATTGGTTCCTGTCACCTGTGAGTCTGTGACCTTAGGACATAATTGTAATGTTATGTGTTTGTCAATATAAAGATGTAATTATAAAAAGAAAAATCCTTTTTGTGTCCCTCAGAACACTTTTGCTCATTCAGGACCGTCTGCGTGAGGAACATTCACTCCAAGATGTTCTGTTCAAGAATGTCATGAAAGGCGCCCCCACTGCTCTCCCACCCAGGTCAGAACACTTGACACCTGAATGAGAATGTATTACACTACATGTCGGCATGAAACGGAAGTTATGAGTCTTTTATTCCGTATTGTGACGTGTATTTGAGTGAAACGGCTTCCCGAACAAGAATAAATGTGGCGTGGGGCTTGATTTTGTCCATGGGGAATTGATTGGATGGTTGTGGTTTGCTATTGGTCGATCTCATGTGAGTGACAGATTGTCCCGCCCTCGCGCAAATAAACACACCATCAGGGAAGAGATGATGCTGCAAGAGGGAGGCGAAGCTATTTTGATTAAAGATTATGAAGACACATGAATAAAAAAAATTATGTTCATGGATAAATCATTTATAATAAATACTACAGTATTCCATAAAAATAAGAATTGTCCATTTTGATTTCATGGTGACTTTGAGTATATCATTTTTTGTTGAACGTTTAGGGAAGATGACCCCACACAGCCTCTAAATGCCTGCCGGATTCATGGACATCTCTATGTCAATAAAGTAGCAGGAAATTTCCACATCACTGTTGGCAAGTATGTTTTGTTTCATTCTGTTTTTTGCATCAAATTACATTTTGACTCACTAAAAGTTGTTTTTAAGTACTACAAACTTAATTGTAGAGTTTAAATGTATGTCAGTTGAAGAGTCCATTTGATCGTTGATGTAGTCAGATGATGTACACCTTTGAATGAGACTGAATATCATCCGCTGTCTGTGTATTTCCTTATTTTATGTTCATTTCAGGGCCATCCCACACCCTCGAGGTCATGCTCATCTAGCGGCCCTGGTCAGCCATGAGAGTAAGTTGAAGAGCAAAGTTTGTTCATAGCCATGTTCTAAAAAAAGTGGGTTTTGGTGCTACAGATATTATGCAAAATGTATCTAGTGCGTTTGCATTCAGACTAGAAGGCAACATCTGTTCCACTAAAAAAGGAAATGGTACATTAAGTTTTATGTCCAAAAGGTCAGTTTGATAATAAGAACTGTTTTATTTTTTTAGCATACAACTTCTCCCATCGGATAGACCATCTGTCTTTTGGAGAGGAAATACCGGGCATATTAAATCCACTGGATGGCACAGAAAAAGTGTCCGCAGATCGTAAGTGATTGTAACTTTTATCAAAAATTTCAGAAAAAAATGTTTTTATATATATACACACACACACATATATACACATACATCATGGAGTTTCCCGATGTGAGCACTAAGCTCCACTACAAGTTGGAGTTCTCATTCAGGCCTCCACAGACAGCGCGTGTCCTGAGCGAGATCTAAATCCACATGAATGGCCCGTTCAGAGCATAAGCAAGAAAAACTCACTGTTAGTCAAGCTAGTCTACGGTCTAGTAAACGGCAACCTCTTTAAGTTATTCTTGACTGTGCCGATGAACACCACATTGTGTGAAATAATTTTTTTTTTTGCTTGCGCCGACTGAAAACACACGACGAGAAACACCATGAGACAGGAGACACTAAGCTACTGAACATTGAACGGGCCATTCATGTGGATTTGGATAAAACAGTTAATCGCTTTGATGTCGTGTCTGTGGACGCCGTTTAGCCCTTCACAGTGGAGTAGTGGATGGGCACGCAAGGCATATTAAATTATTATTATGATTAGGCTATTTTTATTATTAAATTAATATTACAATTTATATGCCCCGCAATATTTCACAGCGCATCAACGCATAACTGACGCGCTGCGAGGAAAGATTAGTTAGATTTGCTTACTCCTCATTTCAAAAACAACTTGTTTGAAATACTTCTCCATTCACGAAAATACAATTTTTTTTAACAATGGGCCACAAGTGAAATATTAAGAAAATAAATTTGATTAATCTCTCATCGTCGCTAAGAGAATATGCACCGTCAATGCAGCGCCAGATGCCATAAACTCGGTTAGTTTTTACTTTCGGTTTCTGTAGTGAATAACTTGATTGACTTCTTCACCACATAACTCTCGCGCAAAGTTTGCACATTGCCATTGACTGTCTCGGTCATAATTTTTCTTTATCACCAGTTGCTCGCAAAATGATGGACAAACAATAGCCACTTTTCCACCATCAGCTGAACGGTTCATTGCGTAACCGCTCCGGGCCAGCTGGTACGGTTGCGGTTTCATTTTCCACTGTGGGGCTGATAACGGACGCTCTTTGGAGTGTCATACAAAAGCGTCAGTCGTTGCCATGGTAACGCAAGAGTTTAAAGACGATATGAGAAATAGCGACCGCGTTATGGAGGATGATCAGATATTTCTTTTAATTTTATTATTAATTTGTGTTTACGTTGCTCAAATAGAGCGCTTAGCCAGCTACAGAGAAACCAGTAGCCAGGCAACAGACCGATTCTGAGTTGTGACATCACTTCACGGATTCTACCAGCACGGTTAGCCAACTGTGCCGAGAATTCCGTGCCGAGAACGGTTTGTAATCGTGCCGTGCTGAACCGAACCAGGCTCAAGTGGAACTGGAACCGTTCCTTACCATTCTAAGAAAATGGTGGAAAAGTGGCTAATGTTTCACATTAAATGAGTAGCCTAAATAAGAAAGAATGTAAAAAAAAAAAACAAGTAACAAAATTTCTGCGAATACTTAGCTGATGCAGGAAAAAAAAAATTTGCCCCCCCTAACTTGAGTCAAATGTCGCCCATGTGTGTGTGTATATACACTCACCTAAAGGATTATTAGGAACACCTGTTCAGTTTCTCATTAATGCAATTATCTAATCAACCAATCACATGGCAGTTGCTTCAATGCATTTAGGGGTGTGGTCCTGGTCAAGACAATCTCCTGAACTCCAAACTGAATGTCAGAATGGGAAAGAAATGTGATTTAAGCAATTTTGAGCGTGGCATGGTTGTTGGTGCCAGACGGGCCGGTCTGAGTATTTCACAATCTGCTCAGTTACTGGGATTTTCACGCACAACCATTTCTAGAGTTTACAAAGAATGGTGTGAAAAGGGAAAAACATCCAGTATGCGGCAGTCCTGTGGGCGAAAATGCCTTGTTGATGCTAGAGGTCAGAGGAGAATGGGCCGACTGATTCAAGCTGATAGAAGAGCAACTTTGACTGAAATAACCACTCGTTACAACCGAGGTATGCAGCAAAGCATTTGTGAAGCCACAACACGCACAACCTTGAGGCGGATGGGCTACAACAGCAGAAGACCCCACCGGGTACCACTCATCTCCACTACAAATAGGAAAAAGAGGCTACAATTTGCACGAGCTCACCAAAATTGGACAGTTGAAGACTGGAAAAATGTTGCCTGGTCTGATGAGTCTCGATTTCTGTTGAGACATTCAGATGGTAGAGTCAGAATTTGGCGTAAACAGAATGAGAACATGGATCCATCATGCCTTGTTACCACTGTGCAGGCTGGTGGTGGTGGTGTAATGGTGTGGGGGATGTTTTCTTGGCACACTTTAGGCCCCTTAGTGCCAATTGGGCATCGTTTAAATGCCACGGCCTACCTGAGCATTGTTTCTGACCATGTCCATCCCTTTATGACCACCATGTACCCATCCTCTGATGGCTACTTCCAGCAGGATAATGCACCATGTCACAAAGCTCCAATCATTTCAAATTGGTTTCTTGAACATGACAACGAGTTCACTGTACTAAAATGGCCCCCACAGTCACCAGATCTCAACCCAATAGAGCATCTTTGGGATGTGGTGGAACGGGAGCTTCGTGCCCTGGATGTGCATCCCACAAATCTCCATCAACTGCAAGATGCTATCCTATCAATATGGGCCAACATTTCTAAAGAATGCTTTCAGCACCTTGTTGAATCAATGCCACGTAGAATTAAGGCAGTTCTGAAGGCGAAAGGGGGTCAAACACAGTATTAGTATGGTGTTCCTAATAATCCTTTAGGTGAGTGTATATATATATGTGGTGCATATATATATACAAACCCGTTTCCAAAAAAGTTGTAACACTGGACAAATTGTGAATAAAAAAGGAATGCAATAATTTACAAATCTCATACACTTATATTTTATTCACAATAGAATATAGATAACATATCAAATGTTGAAAGTGAGACATTTTGAAATGTCATGCCAAATATCGGCTCATTTTGGATTTCATGAGAGCTACACATTCCAAAAAAGTTGGGACAGGTAGCAATAAGAGGCCGGAAAAGTTAAATGTACATATAAGGAACAGCTGGAGGACCAATTTGCAACTTATTAGGTCAATTGGCAACATGATTGGGTATAAAAAGAGCCTCTCAGAGTGGCAGTGTCTCTCAGAAGTCAAGATGGGCAGAGGATCACCAATTCCCCCAATCCTGTGGCGAAAAATAGTGGAGCAATATCAGAAAGGAGTTTCTCAGAGAAAAATTGCAAAGAGTTTGAAGTTATCATCATCTACAGTGCATAATATCATCCAAAGATTCAGAGAATCTGGAACAATCTCTGTGCGTAAGGGTCAAGGCCGGAAAACCATACTGGATGCCCGTGATCTTCGGGCCCTTAGACGGCACTGCATCACATACAGGAATGCTACTGTAATGGAAATCACAACATGGGCTCAGGAATACTTCCAGAAAACATTGTCGGTGAACACAATCCACCGTGCCATTCGCCGTTGCCGGCTAAAACTCTATAGGTCAAAAAAGAAGCCATATCTAAACATGATCCAGAAGCGCAGGCGTTTTCTCTGGGCCAAGGCTCATTTAAAATGGACTGTGGCAAAGTGGAAAACTGTTCTGTGGTCAGACGAATCAAAATTTGAAGTTCTTTTTGGAAAACTGGGACGCCATGTCATTCGGACTAAAGAGGACAAGGACAACCCAAGTTGTTATCAGCGCTCAGTTCAGAAGCCTGCATCTCTGATGGTATGGGGTTGCATGAGTGCGTGTGGCATGGGCAGCTTACACATCTGGAAAGGCACCATCAATGCTGAAAGGTATATCCAAGTTCTAGAACAACATATGCTCCCATCTAGACGTCGTCTTTCGGGGAAGACCTTGCATTTTCCAACATGACAATGCCAGACCACATACTGCAACAATTACAACATCATGGCTGCGTAGAAGAAGGATCCGGGTACTGAAATGGCCAGCCTGCAGTCCAGATCTTTCACCCATAGAAAATATTTGGCGTATCATAAAGAGGAAGATGCGACAAAGAAGACCTAAGACAGTTGAGCAACTAGAAGCCTGTATTAGACAAGAATGGGACAACATTCCTATTTCTAAACTTGAGCAACTTGTCTCCTCAGTCCCCAGACGTTTGCAGACTGTTATAAAAAGAAGAGGGGATGCCACACAGTGGTAAACATGGCCTTGTCCCAACTTTTTTGAGATGTGTTGATGCCATGAAATTTAAAATCAACTTATTTTTCCCTTAAAATGATACATTTTCTCAGTTTAAACATTTGATATGTCATCTATGTTGTATTCTGAATAAAATTGAAATTTGAAACTTCCACATCATTGCATTCTGTTTTTATTCACAATTTGTACAGTGTCCCAACTTTTTTGGAATCGGGTTTGTGTATGTGTATGTGTATGTGTATATATATATATATATATATTATACATACACACCGATCAGGCATAACATTATGACCACTGACAGGTGAAGTGAATAAGTGATTGAAAGTGAAGTGATTATCTCTTCATCACGGCACCTGTTAGTGGGTGGGATATATTAGGCAGCAAGTGAACATTTTGTCCTCAAAGTTGATGTGTTAGAAGCAGGAAAAATGGGCAAGCGTAAGGATTTGAGTGAGTTTGACAAGGGCCAAATTGTGATGGCTAGATGACTGAGTCAGAGCATCTCCAAAACTGCAGCTCTTGTGGGGTGTTCCCTGGTCTGCAGTGTCAGTATCTATTAAAAGTGGTCCAAGGAAGGAACAGTGGTGAACCGGCGGTCAAGGCTCATTGATGCACGTGCGTAGCGAAGGCTGGCCCGTGTGGTCCGATCAAACAGACGAGCTACTGTAGCTCAAATTGCTCAAGAAGTTAATGCTGGTACTGATAGAAAGGTGTCAGAATACACAGTGCATCGCAGTTTGCATACTGGGCTGCATAGCCGCAGACCAGTCAGGGTGCCCATGCTGACCCCTGTCCACGGCAGAAAGCGCCAACAGTGGGCACGTGAGCATCAGAACTGGACCACGGAGCAATGGTCTGATGAATCATGTTTTCTTTTACATCACGTGGATGGCCGGGTGCATGTGCGTCGCTTACCTGGGGAACACATGGCACCAGGATGCACTATGGGAAGAAGGCAAGCCGGCGGAGGCAGTGTGGTGCTTTGGGCAATGTTCTGCTTGGAAACCTTGGGTCCCGCCATCCATGTGGATGTTACTTTGACATGTATCACCTACCGAAGCATTGTTACAGACCATGTACACCCTTTCATGGAAAAGGTATTCCCTGGTGGCTGTGGCCTCTTTCAGCAGGATAATGCGCCCTGTCACAAAGCAAAAATGATTCAGGAATGGTTTGAGGAGCACAACAACGAGTTTGAGATGTTGAATTGGCCTCCAAATTCCCCAGATCTCAATCCAATCGAGCATCTGTGGGATGTGCTGAACAAACAAGTCCAATTCATGGTGGCCCCACCTCGCAACTTACAGGACTTAAAGGATCTGCTGCTAACATCTTGGTGCCAGATACCACAGCACACCTTCAGGGGTCTAGTGAAGTCCATGCCTCGACGGGTTAGGGCTGTTTTGGCAGCAAAAGGGGGACCAACACAATATTAGTCAATGTTATGCCTGATCGGTGTATGTGTGTGTGTATATATATATATATATACACTCACCTAAAGGATTATTAGGAACACCTGTTCAATTTCTCATTAATGGAATTATCTAATCAACCAATTACATGGCAGTTGCTTCAATGCATTTAGGGGTGTGGTCCTGGTCAAGACAATCTCCTGAACTCCAAACTGAATGTCAGAATGGGAAAGAAAGGTGATTTAAGCAATTTTGAGCGTGGCATGGTTGTTGGTGCCAGACGGGCCGGTCTGAGTATTTCACAATCTGCTCAGTTACTGGGATTTTCACGCACAACCATTTCTAGAGTTTACAAAGAATGGTGTGAAAAGGGAAAAACATCCAGTATGCGGCAGTCCTGTGGGCGAAAATGCCTTGTTGATGCTAGAGGTCAGAGGAGAATGGGCCGACTGATTCTAGCTGATAGAAGAGCAACTTTGACTGAAATAACCACTCGTTACAACCGAGGTATGCAGCAAAGCATTTGTGAAGCCACAACGCGCACAACCTTGAGGCGGATGGGCTACAACAGCAGAAGACCCCACCGGGTACCACTCATCTCCACTACAAATAGGAAAAAGAGGCTACAATTTGCACGAGCTCACCAAAATTGGACAGTTGAAGACTGGAAAAATGTTGCCTGGTCTGATGAGTCTCGATTTCTGTTGAGACATTCAGATGGTAGAGTCAGAATTTGGCGTAAACAGAATGAGAACATGGATCCATCATGCCTTGTTACCACTGTGCAGGCTGGTGGTGGTGGTGTAATGGTGTGGGGGATGTTTTCTTGGCACACTTTAGGCCCCTTAGTGCCAATTGGGCATCGTTTAAATGCCACGGCCTACCTGAGCATTGTTTCTGACCATGTCCATCCCTTTATGACCACCATGTACCCATCCTCTGATGGCTACTTCCAGCAGGATAATGCACCATGTCACAAAGCTCCAATCATTTCAAATTGGTTTCTTGAACATGACAATGAGTTCACTGTACTAAAATGGCCCCCACAGTCACCAGATCTCAACCCAATAGAGCATCTTTGGGATGTGGTGGAACGGGAGCTTCGTGCCCTGGATGTGCATCCCACAAATCTCCATCAACTGCAAGATGCTATCCTATCAATATGGGCCAACATTTCTAAAGAATGCTTTCAGCACTTTGTTGAATCAATGCCACGTAGAATTAAGGCAGTTCTGAAGGCGAAAGGGGGTCAAACACAGTATTAGTATGGTGTTCCTAATAATCCTTTAGGTGAGTGTATATATATATATATATATATATATATATATAAACTTATTTTATTAGCATAAATATAAACTTATCTATATGAGTGACTTTATAAATTATAAATAACATTTTTCATTTATATTTATATTAATTTATAATTTTAAACAAATATAGTAATTATACAGTGGAGTCCAGAAGTCTGAGAACATTTTTGCTTTTTTTTAATTCAATGTCTTTTTTTCCTTAAAAATTATTATCAGATAACCCTATGTTGTTTTTTTGCTAGATAATCAGATGTTCCAGTACTTCATTACCATTGTTCCCACAAAACTGCAGACATACAAGTTGTCAGCGGACACACACCAGTACTCAGTCACTGAACGGGTACGGATGGCTTTAAAATTCCAAAATATATATTCATAACCATCTGTTGTTTTAATTAAAGTTTCATATCAAACTGACACGATTTGCTACATTTTACAAAGTTGAATTTTAAAAAGTTATGTTTATAAAGTACATAGTGTATGCATGATTGCCCAAGGATGATCACTGATGCCACATTTGGACTCTCTTTCCTTTAGGAGCGTGTGATAAACCACGCAGCGGGGAGTCATGGGGTTTCTGGGATATTTATGAAGTATGACATCAGCTCTCTGATGGTAAAGGTGACTGAGCAGCACATGCCCCTGTGGCAGTTCCTCGTGCGGCTCTGTGGCATCATAGGAGGCATTTTCTCAACAACAGGTAAATGGAGAGGAAATCTGCTAATCAAAAATATCTCATTTGAAATGATTCAGTGATTGTGATTTGTTTCTGAAGGCATGTTACATAGTCTGGTCGGCTTCTGCGTAGACGTGGTCTGCTGTCGTTTTAAACTGGGGGTTTACAAGCCAAAGACTGTAAGTAGTAGTTAGGGTTTTTTTTATGCATCATTTTTAAACTGTTTTGGAACTGAGCATTGACACTCTTGTTGTCTTTTGTCTTTAGATGAGTGTTTTTGATGGACACATGAACAGCCTGACGCCACTTCTTTCTGAGAATGGCGAACACTAGCTGGGCTCTCCTCACCACATTTAAAGATCAATTCAGTCACTATTCAATCTGAAACACAACTGTAACTTCCAGGATTCAGTTAATACATCATATTGAGGTTGACTATCATTTGGGTTACTGTAAAGAGCCATCTGCACTGACACTATAATAATAACTAATACACAGGTATAAATTCATAAATCAGTAGTTTCACCTCCCCAGAAAATTTGTATTGGTGCAAAAATTGATACATTTAAATTGTATATATATTGCACTGATGAAAACATATTTTTCTTTTTTTTTTTTTTTTAATGTTTCTAAATGCAGGCATTTAAATTATTTGATCGTCTTTGATTACATGAAATACTCCCTTTAAAAAATGCAGGTCCAGATCTGAATATCAGACGATTTAGTTTTAGGCGAAGTGGCTTTTAATACAACCCTAAAATATAAAGTAGCATCAGGAACACTTCAGACACGACCCATTCACGACAGTATTAGCATCTGGTTGGGATGTTTGTAATGATTGTCCCCAGCCAGAGCCGAGATCTCCACCTCAGGAAGGACTGATTATTTTCTGTTCATGTGCATTTCAAGAGATTGTGTTTGATATTATTGATACTGATAAATGCAAATAATACAATCATGATTGTATGACTAAATTATGTAAGGGTACTGTAGTGTGAAATAATTCATTTAAAGCATACTGAACATTCTTTCTGATGTAAATCATTTCCCATATTACTTTTGCATGATTATAGATTCTTGTGCCAAAGCCTTTTCTAGTTCCATTAGGGTCCCTGCTATAATGGTTAAATCGGAAAAGGATTTGTAGTCCCTTTTTAAAAGTCTGGAGACAAATTACAGTCACATATAACATCCTGTTGGTATATTTTGCTTCGTTTATGAATTTTAACATGACATTCCCCAGGATTGAGATGTTTTCTTTGCATGATTATTCAGCGTGTCTCCTGAGAGTCCAAATAAAAACACTTTCTTATGCACCTGCACACCTGTGATATCTGAGCGTCGCCACCGTGTCTGTTCTTGCCTCCTGAGCAGCAAAATAAAATCTCATATATATATATATAAATAAAAACTTAATAGTTTGTCCTCAGACACTAGTGTAAACGCTTACATTAGGCGCCTCTTGAAGGACCAGTGACAAAGCCTGAGGTTAGTTGTTTTTTTATTAAAATGAATAAATATACAATTTATTCTTGCATGTAATTTAACATTCTCATTTGTTCTTTGTTGATGCGTTCTTACCCAAAGGACCCAAGAAAGTGCAAGTGTGCAAATGACAATTACCAGAGCAGCCGGTTTAGAAATGACCTTGTTACCAGCAGATCACATACAAATCATAACTAGATTTTCTGAAGGCGGAGCTTGCAATAAAAAAAAAGATAATTTTTTAAAAATGTCATTCCAAACCCAAATGACTTTCTTTGTTCTGGGCAACACAAAGGAGAAATTTTGAAGAATGTTCAACCGTTTTCTACACAATAATAGTTGTTAGTTCATCGTAATTCATTACAAAGCTGTCAAGCTCCCAAAAAAAGATCATAAAAGTGGTTATGACGACTCTTTTTAACTACTTTTATGGTGCGTTTTGAAGGTTGAAAGCTCCAGTCCCCATGGAAAAGAGCAACCAGGACATTCTTCAGATTATATTCTTTTAAGTTGCACATAAGAAAGCAAGCCAGACGTGGGTGAGTAAATGATTAAAGGGATAGTTCACCAAAAAATGAAAATTCTGTCATTAATTACTCACCCTCATGTCGTTCCAAACCCGTAAGACCTTCGTTCATCTTCGGAACACAAATGAAGATATTTTTGATGAAATCTGAGAGCTCTCTGACCCCTCCATACACAGAAATTTAATTACCACTTTCAAGGCCTAGAAAGATAGTAAATACATTGTTAAAATCGTCCATGTGTCTCCAGTGGTTCAACCTTAATTTTATGAAGCGACGAGAATATTTTTTGTGCGCAATTTTTTTTTATAAATAACGACTTTATTCAACAATTTCTTCTCGTCTGTGTCAGTTTCCTACGCAGTTTACGTTGGTCAGCTCCTGCATCAGCATCACAGGCATGCGTCGTGGTGCTCACGTGAACAGCTTCGGCCAATGGTAAGCCGGCGTTCTGGCGTAGCTCTGAGTAACTCGGAAGCGCTGCACTGTATTTACTACGTAGAAAGCGTAGGAGACTGACACACAGACATTAAGAAATTGTTGAAAAAAGCCGTTATTTTTCTTTAGTTTGTTTTTTGCGCACAGAAAGTATTCTCAACGCTTCATAAAATTAATGTTGAACCACTGTAGTCACATGGATGTCTTTCCTACCTGTCTGGGCCTGAAAAGTGGTCGTTGTGTTGCTGTCTATGGGGGGGTCAGAGAGCTCTCGGATTTCATCAAAAATATCTTCATTTGTGTTCCAAAGATTTGGAACGACATGAGGGTGAGTAATTAATGACAGAATTTTCATTTTTGTGTGAACTAACCCTTTAAATATCTCTTAAATCTGTAACATACCTTTTGTGACTTTAGGCTTAAATTATGTAAAAAAAATCTCTCGAACAAGCTCAAGAGCATCGTCATCCACGCTAGGTTTCTCCAAAGTTCCTGGAGCATCAGGAGAAGGTTTCAAATGGCAGTCTAGTTTTGTACGGGTACTTTCTTCCATGCAGTGTCCATATGGCACAGTCTCTTGCTCGGCAATATTTGAAACACAGGTCCTGTCCTGTACATTTGAGTCAGACGTGTCTTCATCTGTCTCCGGAATGATCTTTACCTCCTCCTGGGATTGCATTGCATCTCTAGCACATGACTACGATTGATTAAGGAAAATAATAATGGGTATGTGTCATGTGGCATAAATAATTAATTTATGAGAATCAAAATCCATTTACCTTATCATCTTTTAAAATGCTGAGCGCTGTTTCCACGAGCTCCCTCTCGTTCATCCAATACGTGACGACCCTGAGAAAGACATCGTTGGGCGAAAACAATTTTTCATGAAACGTGCGTTCACATTATTTTTAAGTGATAGTTTTTAAATTAGTTTCTACCTTCGTCGGTTCTTCACTCTCCGTTTTGTGGTTTCGTGTGATTTCTTTTTTTCCGCTTCTGTATTTTTACTGCATTTAACGTGAGATTTCACCATCCAGAGTGGAAGGTTTCGGGACTTTTCCGACATTATGTAGTGTAGTTTTGTACCGAACCAGCCAAAAAGAACATTGTTTTTAATCATTGACTGTTTTTAAGATAATGTATGTTTGTATGCGCCACCTTGTGGACTGGAGAACAATATAGCCTTCCGTCATTTCACAAGAAAACGTAAACTGAATTTAAAGGCACAATATGTAAGATTTTTGGATTAAAATACCCAACAACCACTAGAACAATGTTATATATTTTGTTGACTTGTGTACTTACATTATCCCAAATGTTTCCAAGAATGTTTAAATCCAGAGAAATAAGCAATTTTAACCAGGACATCATACCTGTAAAACAATAACTTAAAATCTTAGGGGTCTCCAAGTGTCTGACAAAAAAAGTTTGGGAATCCTTGCATTACATGAACAAACAATAATAAACAGCAATGATACAACACATTCAATGTTTTCCAGGATTGAAATATTTTTGTCCAGGTGAAGGTCACTGGATATGATTAAGACACAGTGTGTTACGCAGCTATATATCAGTAGTGTTTAGAAACTTGCATATTTATTAAAATGTATAAAATAAAAATAAGAGTAAAATGAAGAATTAGGGTGAATCAATAAATTATGAATAATTTACTGTCATTGTATGAATATGTAATCCTGTAATAAAAAAGTAACTAATCTGATTATGAGCATTTTACATATGAGCATTTAACATAATATAATCTAATCACAAGTACTACAGTTTTGGATATATTAGAAATATAAACGTGTGTGTGTATATATATATATATATATATATATATATATATAAAATGGCTGTCAAATGATTAATCACATCCAAAATAAGTTTGTGTTTACATAATATGTGTGTGCACTGTGTATAATTATTATGCATATATAAATACACACACATACGTGTATATATTTAAGAAGAAAAAAAATAATATTTATATATAAAATATTTATATTTACATATAAATTATATAAATATATATATACAGTTATATATACTATCACATTAAAGAGCGTCAAAACGGCATTTATCGTTTAAATTTCGTGATAAAATGGACAGAATATTTAATATGTTCGTGTGGGAACTTGGATTGAAGTATGTTTTGCGTGTAAAACAAGCCCACTGTTCTGTTAAAGATTGCATTAGGTACACATATGCACTGTACCGGAAGTCCTGTACCGAAACGGTTTGGTACGAATACGTGTACCGTTACACCCCTACTTTCAGTACGATGAGAGCTCACACAATCAGACATGAGTATAATCAGAACTATAAAAGAACTTTAGACCTTGTCAGAGTTTATTTAACAGTATATCAGAATATCATACAGGTAAACAAGATTTTAGCAAAATTTATTATATCCGTACTGTTGCATTTCATAAAAATATTTGATCACTTAGTCTTTGAAACTATCAATAATACATTAAACCATATTTATAGGAGTACAGCTGTACAAGGTAAATACACATCTAACACTAGACAGTAATATTGATCTGAATGGGCCCTGGTACGTGCCATCTTTCACAGATTCAATATTTTCCTCAGTAATATAAAATGTTTTTTTTTTTCTTTGTCTTATTTTCACAGCAGGCAGGATACAGCTTCAAACAGTAAAAGCTATGAGCTGTGCAATAAATGCATCCACTTTGTCCTTCACCGTTTCTCGCTGTCTGTCTCTCCATGTAAACAGCAGTTTATTCTAGCACACTGCACCCAATGGTGGAATCAATGGAGACTACAAATATTATGTGCTAGCTACAAAACCATCAGGGAGATATGAACAGGGAGCATTTTATTGTGGCACACATTACTAATATACACTATCTTGTTTCCACTGCAAAAAAAAACCAAATAAAAAAAACAAAACATTATGAATCATTATTTTCCTCTTTTCCATCAAAAAACATATAAACATCCTTAAAACAAGATGAATCTACTTGATATTGTATATCTTGAAATAAGTTTTTCAAGCATAAATGTAACCAAATTTAGTGAGGTTTGTGCTTAAAACAATAAAAATACCTTAATTCAAGATACACTTTAAAAAATGTTTTTTTTTTTTTTAATTTACACATTTAAAAAGTGACAAATTTCTATTAAATTGGATTGAGTAATCTTTAAATGGTGAATATATGAATTAAGAATACATTAAATTTATTTAAAATAATAATTATAATTGATTACTTCTGTAATAAATAAACTTACTTTTAATATTTAATTAATAAAAAAATAATTAAAAATAATTTTGGTAAATGACAAAGCAACTACATTTATTTTGGCAAAAATATATGTAGCTGAACACAATCAGAGTTATATTAAATAATATCCTGGTTCTTCCCAGCTTTGTAATGGGACTGAAGACTGATGAGTTTTTTAAGCTCCAAAAAATGCATCCATCCATCCTAAAAGTGGGTTAATAAATGCCTTCTGAAGCGAAGCCATGGGTTTTTGTAAGAAAAACGTTTCGGGTCAGAGGTCACCCTTCCATCGGAACTCTTGAGAGCCCGTTGCCGGAAGCCAGTGATTATAGTATATAAAGTTTTAAAATATGGATATTTTTACAAAAACCCATCACTTCGCTTCAGAAGGCTTTTATCAACCCACTGGAGTTGTATAGATTACTTTTATAATAGATGGCGCTTTCGCTATTCAATGCTATTACAAAAAAAAAAAAAAATTAATATAACTCCGATTGTGTTCGGCTGAAAGAAGAAAATCAAATACACCTCGGATGGCTTGAGGGTGAGTAAATCATGGAATAATTTTCATTTTAACTTGTTTTAAGGATGTTTAGAAAATGTTACAGGAAAACAAGAGACAAAATACTGATTAAGACTTCTTTTTTTTTTGCAGTGTTGAGAAGTAGGAATGTGATAAGCTTAAATTGATATGCAACGTTTTCAATGCATCTCTGGACGCAGTTTCAGGATATTCTGTAGTTCAAGAAACCACTTGAAAATCTGGAATTACATTCCACATACCTCAAAAACAATTGAATTGGCACAGTTATCAGCCTGTGATCAGAATGACAGGTGCTGAGCAGCATAAGACAATTTCACAATTAAATGAATACAAAAAGAGGTGAAACACTGCATGGCATCGAACCCTCCCTCCACACTGTGCGATTCAAATACTGTAAATGTTTCTGTTGATCACTATCATCTTATGAAACGCATTAACACAGTCTCCTTCATCTAATGAAAAGGTCAGAATGATTGAGGTTTGGATAAAACAGTGTTTGCCGCAACAAACACAAAATCTTGATATATTATCTCCTTATTTTCTCATAACGCTGTCCACATGTGCCAGATCAGAATTTTTGATCTTTATACATTTTCACTAACAAAACATTTTCACAACATCAAAAAAAATTGGCAAAGTTTGTCATCGTTAAACCAAAGGTGAAAACAAAAGCTCAGCTTTTAAGATGTTTCTATTTTTTATGTAAAATGCATATTTCATACTGCTCTTTGTCCTGCCAGTAAGGCACTCTGCCCCATACAACTGGGTCCCACCCATTCATGCTAGAGAGACCCTGATCATGCCCATATCACTTAAAAAGATCCCTTTTCCTCGTCTCGGCTCCCAGCTGAACCTTAACCGTGTCTTAACCAGGTGCGAGTGTCAAGCGATAAACCAAAGTGACTGGAATATAAAGTTCTGGATACTGATTAGCATTTTCATGTTATGCTTGATAACCGATAAATGGCCGATATTAAAATTCCATACCATTTTGTTTAAATTAAAAAATAAAACAAAAAATCAATCATTTGTTAAATTGACAAGTGAATTTAGGCATCACAACATTAAAATATACAGTATGCAAAATTAACATTCATTGTGAGATTTGCTAAAGATCACATTTAACAGCGTTATTAAATTATTTATATTTTTTAAGATTAATTTTTAGTGAGCGTTAGATGACGGCAAGAGAAATCTAAATGTAAAAACGGGAAATGAGCATGCAAAATTAAATACCAAATATCAAAATCGGCCAGATATCAGTATGGTACCAAAATCTTGCACCAGGAATGTGGAGTAAAAAAAAAATGAAGTAAATAATTACATAATTACATCTTATTGGTCTAAAATCCACATTTATGTGTATGTAGCCCCGCCCATAATTAAATTTTATTGGTCTAAAATCCACATTTATGTGTATGTAGCCCCACCCATAATTACATTTTATTGGTCTAAAATCCACATTTATGTGTATGTAGCCCCACCCATAATTAAATCTTATTGGTCTAAAATCCACATTTATGTGTATGTAGCCACGCCCATAATTAAATCTTATTGGTCAAAAATCCACATTTATGTGTATGTAGCCCCGCCCATAATTAAATCTGATTGGTCTAAAATTCACATTTATGTGTATGTAGCCTCACCCATAATTACATCTTATTGTTCTAAAATCCACATTTATGTGTATGTAGCCACGCCCATAATTACATTTTATTGGTCTAAAATCCACATTTATGTGTATGTAGCCCCGCCCATAATTACATCTTATTGGTCTAAAATCCACATTTATGTGTATGTACCCCCGCCCATAATTACATCTTATTGGTCTAAAACCCACATTTATGTGTATGTGGCCCGCCCATAATTACATTTTATTGGTCTAAAACCCACATTTATGTGTATGCAGCCCCGCCCATAATTACATCTTATTGGTCTAAAATCCACATTTATGTGTATGTACCCCCGCCCATAATTACATTTTATTGGTCTAAAATCCACATTTATGTGTATGTAGCCCTGCCCATAATTACATTTTATTGGTCTAAAATCCACATTTATGTGTATGTAGCCCCGCCCATAATTACATTTTATTGGTCTAAAATCCACATTTATGTGTATGTAGCCCTGCCCATAATTACATTTTATTGGTCTAAAATCCACATTTATGTGTATGTAGTCACACCCATAATTAAATCTTATTGGTCAAAAATCCACATTTACATGTATACAGCCCCACCCATAAATACATATTATTGGTCTAAAATCCACATTTACAGGTATGTAGCCCCATCCATAGTTACATTTTAATGGTCCAAAATGGACATTTATGTGTATGCATGTAGACTCACCCATAATTATATCTTATTGGTCTAAAATCCACATTTACGGGTATGTAGCCCCATCCATAGTTACATGTTAATGGTCCAAAATCCGTTTTTGCATTTGGAGCGAACAGGCAAATTATTTGCCTTGTCGCACTTGGTTAAGACACGGTGAAAGACTACATGTCTCCTGGTCTCAGACCAAACTGCCCTGAAAAACTCCCTCCTTTTTTAATTAGCTCCACTAATTAGCTCCCATGAACTACGGAGCCATCAGAGACATGGGAATGAGGCTTGTGAGGTGTAAGATGGCACCCCAAATCCACAGTGGTGGCACACAGTACAGGGCCAATGAGGCCGGAATGACGCACTCAGGCTTCGGAAACATCTGCGGTCCTTCTTCAGTCCAGTTTGCAATGTAACCGAACATTTGGCTGGGTGGGTTCATCGATAGACTAAACCATACTAATGTAACACATTGTCTTGGGTTCTAAAGGGATACATCCATGCGGCAGATTTGGCGATTGATATGCATTTACCTCCTATAACTCCCAGCCCGAATGGGTCGGCGTGATACTTTACCTTGTATCTCCATCATGGCGGCCTCCTTTAATATTTACTGTCAGTGTTTTACAATGTCTATGGTGACGTTTTTTTCCCATCAGACATATAACCAAACTCAATACTAAAATGTTGAAGTTCTCAACTCAGAAGTTTGTGTGTTTCTTCGGGAATCTCTTTTCATGCTACACATATATTTGCGATATTTGACCCCCAGTATCGCTAGGGGTTCATTCTGAACATCTTGAAATGATACAAAAAATAAACAACCTCTACATGATGATAAAATAAAGAGAGCTCGGGTCCACAGGACGGAAGAACGAGGCGTTGAAAGTTCGGCTCGTTCCCCTGCGAGAAGTTTCCGCTCTGAATCCAGAATTAAACAGCGAGAGGGCGAGCCATGCGTCTTTGGCTGCCGTTCATCTGGATCGTTCAGAAAAAAACGAAAAACTAACTTGGATCAGCGACTATATGAAAAGCAAGTTGGATGCGACAGTCCATTTGAGGTTAATGTGTCTCCATCTGTTCTTAATATTTTCGACTTTTATGATCCATCTTATCTGTTTTTTAGGCTGTTCAAATCACAGCTCTTACAGGTGGACCGGCCACCCTTTGTTCCACAGGCGAAGCCCCACAAAACTGACCATGAGGGGTGCCGTGATTGGTCCAGACTGTCTCAGAATGCCACAGAAAGTCCAGGGTTTGAGGCTGGATGAGATGACGGGTGACGGCGAAGGGCGAGTGTCACGCTAGCGGGGTGAGACTACTTCCGACAAGGCAGGGGTGGCTGGAGAGACAGCACTCCAGGAGGCGGCACTGTCTACCAGGAAACACAAAGAACCTGTAAATCACCCGTTACACCTGACTGCACATCAAGGTTACTGCCAATGGACACAACAGAAGTGTTGGGGAGCAATGAACTTCAATTTTTTAGTAGCATTTCTAGTAACAAGCTAATTTAGTGTAACAGGTAACAACAAAATGATACTATCCCTCATCCGTAATGTTGGTAAGTTTGATTCATTTTAGTGAATTGGTTTATTTGGATGGTTTATGTAAATTATCTTTTATATCTTTTGCATAGTCAAATATTTTATGAAATACTGCATATATCACTGTATTATCAACTTATTACATATCGAAATATGTATATTTTGATATATGTAATTTCTATTATAAAAATGTATATAAATAATAAGCATACATATGTATTATAAAGGGCCAAATATGAAATAATTCTATGAAATCTGAATTTATATTTATAGATCCTGAATGAAGTTATTAAAATATAAATGCAAATCTAAATATATAGTTATAACTATAAATAAATGAAACAAATATAAAAAAAAATAATAAAAAAAATATACAGTGGGGAGAACAAGTATTTGATACACTGCCGATTTTGCAGGTTTGCCCACTTACAAAGCATGTAGAGGTCTGTAATTTTTTATCATAGGCACTCTTCAACTGTGAGAGACGGAATCTAAAACAAAAATCCAGAAAATCACATTGTATGATTTTTAAGTAATTAATTTGCATTTTATTGCATGACATAAGTATTTGATACATCAGAAAAGCAGAACTTAATATTTGGTACAGAAACCTTTGTTTGCAATTACAGAGATCATACGTTTCCTGTAGTTCTTGACCAGATTTGCACACACTGCAGCAGGGATTTTGGCCCACTCCTCCATACAGACCTTCTCCAGATCCTTCAGGTTTCGGGGCTGTCGCTGGGCAATACGGACTTTCAGCTCCCTCCAAAGATTTTCTATTGGGTTCAGGTCTGGAGACTGGCTAGGCCACTCCAGGACCTTGAGATGTTGCCCTGGCTGTGTGTTTCGGGTCGTTGTCATGCTGGAAGACCCAGCCATGACCCATCTTCAATGCTCTTACTGAGGGAAGGAGGTTGTTGGCCAAGATCTCGCGATACATGGCCCCATCCATCCTCCCCTCAATACGGTGCAGTCGTCCTGTCCCCTTTGCAGAAAAGCATCCCCAAAGAATGATGTTTCCACCTCCATGCTTCACGGTTGGGATGGTGTTCTTGGGGTTGTACTCATCCTTCTTCTTCCTCCAAACACGGCGAGTGAGTTTAGACCAAAAAGCTCTATTTTTGTCTCATCAGACCACATGACCTTCTCCCATTCCTCCTCTGGATCATCCAGATGGTCATTGGCAAACTTCAGACAGGCCTGGACATGTGCTGGCTTGAGAAGGGGGACCGTGCGTGCGTTGCAGGATTTTAATCCATGACGGCGTAGTGTGTTACTAATGGTTTTCTTTGAGACTGTGGTCCCAGCTCTCTTCAGGTCATTGACCAGGTCCTGCCGTGTAGTTCTGGGCTGATCCCTCACCTTCCTCATGATCATTGATACCCCACGAGGTGAGATCTTGCATGGTGCCCTAGACCGAGGGAGATTGACCGTCATCTTGAACTTCTTCCATTTTCTAATAATTGCGCCAACAGTTGTTGCCTTGTCACCAAGCTGCTTGCCTATTGTCCTGTAGCCCATCCCAGCCTTGTGCAGGTCTACAATTTTATCCCTGATGTCCTTACACAGCTCTCTGGTCTTGGCCATTGTGGAGAGGTTGGAGTCTGTTTGATTGAGTGTGTGGACAGGTGTCTTTTATACAGGTAACGAGTTCAAACAGGTGCAGTTAATACAGGTAATGAGTGGAGAACAGGAGGGCTTCTTTAAGAAAAACTAACAGGTCTGTGAGAGCCGGAATTCTTACTGGTTGGTAGGTGATCAAATACTTATGTCATGCAATAAAATGCAAATTAATTATTTAAAAATCATACAATGTGATTTTCTGGATTTTTGTTTTAGATTCCGTCTCTCACAGTTGAAGTGTACCTATGATAAAAAATTACAGACCTCTACATGCTTTGTAAGTAGGAAAACCTGCAAAATTGGCAGTGTATCAAATACTTGTTCTCCCCACTGTACATGTAAATCCAAATAATTACTTAAAAATTATAAATCTGAATATATATACATACCTAGTATAAATATATGGATACAAATCTAAATCTAAATCATGTATTTGTAGTTATAAGTCTGAAAATATAAAAGCAAATCTGAATATGTAGTTTTAATTCTGAATATATCTATGTAAATTTGAATATATCTATGTAAATCTGAATATATATATATATTATAGTGCTGTCAAATCGATTAAATCGCATCCAAAATAAAAGTTTGTGTTTACATAATATGTGTGTGTACTGTGTATAGTTATGTATATTTGAATACACACACATACATGTATATATTTAAGAAATATTTGCATGTATATACTGTATATATATTTATATAATTTATATTATATATAAATATAAATATTTATATATAAATAACAAATTATATTAAATATATACATGCATGCGTGTGTATTTATATATACATAATAATTATACACTGTACACACACACACACACATATATATATATATATATATATATATATATATATATATATAGAGAGAGAGAGAGAGAGATTAGATGTATATATATATATATATATAGTTATAATTCCTGAAAATGTAAATGTAAATCCTGTAAATATAATGTAAATATATAGTTTAAATATTTAATAATAACAATTTTAAACTGAATTAAATATAAATGAATAACCCTTTGCTAAACTCCACCCCCCCATATTTTTAATCCCCATAATTTTATCGGATTTTTGGATAATTTTGAAATAATTTAATAAATACTTCTCTGGTTGTAAATAATCTTATAGTCATATACAGTTGCAAGAAAAAGTATGTGAACCGCATGCAGAATCTGTGAAAATGTGAATAATTTTAACTAAATAAGAGAGATCATATAAAATACATGTAATTTTTATTTAGTACTGTCCTGAATAAGATATTTTACATAAAAGATGTTTACATATAGTCCACAAGACTATATGTAAAAAAAATAGCTGAATTTACTAAAATGACCCGGTCAAAAGTTTATGAACCACTGATTCTCAATACTGTGTGTCGTTCCCTGGATGATCCACGGCTGTTTTTTTGTTTTGTGATGGTTGTTCTTGAGTCCCTTGTTTGTCCTGAACAGTTAAACTGACCAACGTTCTTCAGAAAAATCCTTCAGGTCCTGCAAATTCTTCAATTTTCCAGCATCTTTTGCATATTTGAACCCTCTCCAGCAGTGACTGAATGATTTTAAGATCCATTTTTTCACACTGAGGACGACTGAGGGACTCAAACACAACTATTAAAAAAGGCTCAAACATTCACCGATGCTCCAGAAGGAAACACGATGCATTAAGAGCCGGGGGTGAAAACATATTGATTTTGAAGATCAAGGTCAATTGTACTTAATTTGTCTTCCGGGAAACATGTAAGTATCTTCTGTTGCTTCTGAAGGGCAGCACTAAATGAAAAAAATGGATATTTAATGATCTTCATCCTGTTCAAAAGTTTTCACCCCCGGCTCTTAATGCATCGTGTTTCCTTCTGGAGCATCAGTGAATGTTTGAACCTTTTTTTAATAGTTGTGTTTGAGTCCCTCAGTCGTCCTCAGTGTGAAAAGATGGATCTCAAAATCATTCAGTCACTGCTGGAGAGGGTTCAAATATGCAAAAGATGCTGGAAAATTGAAGAATTTGCAGGACCTGAAGGATTTTTCTGAAGAACGTTGGTCAGTTTAACTGTTCAGGACAAACAGTGGACTCATGAACAACCATCACAAAACAAAAAAACAGCCGTGGATCATCCAGGGAACGACACACAGTATTGAGAATCAGTGGTTCATAAACTTTTGACCGGGTCATTTTAATAAATTCAGCTATTTTTTTGTCTTGTGGATTATATGTAAACATCTTTATGTAAAATATCTCATTCAGGACAGTACTAAATAAAAAATAATGCATTTTGTATGATCTCTTTTATTTTGTTAAAATGATTCACATTTTCACAGATTCTGCAAGCGGTTCACATACTTTTTCTTACAACTGTATTTCAAACGTTGTCCCTTAAATAGCTTCAATGTTTTTAGCTACTTTTTGTTAATGGGAATGGGAAGCTTGATTGTAGTTTAACTACTTTAATGCTTCCATCAGTTTCAAAGTAGCTTCCCCAACACTGTCATACGCACACATGCACACAGTGACACAAGACTACACACAAACACACTTCGCGACCAATCAGTCTAGTTAAAAAATACTAAGACATGCAACGTATGCTAGCGTGCCAGTGCAAACCGAAACAGAACAGAAGCAGAGAGAAAATCTACAGTTATAGAAGAAACGCAAGCAGAAAGACGTGCAGGATGCCACGAACCGTGTCTTTAGAGTGTCCCATTATGAAGAAATAGGGTGAGGCTAGAGTGTCGCTTTTCATGCACATGGAAAGGTTGGTAGATACCATTCCTACGGGACAGGAAGTAAAAGACTAAACTATTGCAGTTAGAAAAACAGCAGCTGATAGAAGAGAGGAGTTAATACAACACTGGTTACAGGCTACCAGACGTTTCATCACTAAATGAAAGTTCACTGAAAGGTTTAATTGATATAGTGAGTCATCAAAGGCTTTTAAGCTTTTAACACAGAGTTTTCAGCTAAAGCAAACCGTCAAGATCACAGTGTGCCGCTTGAGCGATTGTTCCCCCGGTGCACTCCAATAAGCACATTTATGAGCATTCACTCTATTATTTTGGCCAAAATCAGCAGGTTTTTAGTTTTAAAACATGATTATCAATTTTACGTTCATCTGAAAAGTTGCTAATGGCTATAAAAACTTTGCTTTTAAATTGCGATACCCACCATATTCTGGCACCTGTCCCGTGCCCCTCTTCAACAGCAGACGCACTCGACGACCACCGGCCTTGATGAGCTCGATGGCGCGGGCGTGACTCATGTCTCTCGTACTCTCGCCGTTAATTTCAATAATCTGATCTCCAACCTGTGGATACGAGGAAAATCAGGAAGGGATATTTTGAGTCAGGATCACCCTAAAGGTGGTTAGTGTATGATAACTAACCAATCAGAATCAAGTATTCTAGAGAGTCGTGTAATAAGTGCATATACACTACCATTCAAAGGTTTGGGGGCGGTACCATTTTTTTATGTCTCTTAGTCTCTTCAGCTCACCAAAGCCGCATTTATTTGACCAAAAATACAGTAAAAGAGTAATATTGTAAAATAATATTACAATTAAAAATAACAGTTTGAATATATTTTAAAATCTAATTTATTCCTGTGATCAAATCTGAATTTTCAGCATCATTACTGCAGTCTTCAGTGTCACATGATCCTTCAGAAATCATTCTATGATGATTTCCTACTCAAAAAACATTTCTTATTATCAATGCTGAAAACAGATGTGCTGCTTAATATGCCTTATATTTTTGTGGAAAAAAATTGTTCTTTGAAGAAATTTGATGAACAAATTTGACTGAACAAAATTTAATTGAAATATAAATCTTCTGTAAATGTATAAATGTCTTTACTGTCACTTTTGATCATTTTAATATGGAGCCCCTAAAGGGAAAGATTAAAAAAAATATTAGATGTAGGAAAAAATATTTGTCAATGCTTTTGCTCCCAAGAAACTTTGTTTTCTTGCAAACTTTTTGCAAAAGCATTGACTTATTATTTTTCCTCCCATCTCATATTTTTTTCCAGCACCATGTCCCTTTAGGGGCTCTGTAATTTAATGCATCCTTGCCGAATAAAAGTATTAATTTCTTTAAAAAAAAAAACAAACAAAAAAAACTTTTGAACGGCAGTATATGCTGCAAGCCAAATATAATTTTACATAAATAAATGATTTTTTTTTTTTTTTTTACACAGCATGAAACATTCAAAATAGATCTTAACAGTTTGAGTGTGAGACTCTTATTTGTAAAAGTGCAATTATCTAAAGCCTTTTCCATCTAACAGTTTGAAATGACGATCTCAGAATGCATGTATCTGAAGAGTTTTCTCACCCTCATTCTGCCGTTGCGGATCGCGGGTCCGTCCTCAGCCAGTCTCAGCACAAACAGGTCCATCTTATATTCCCGTCCTCCGCGGATACTAAAGCCAAATCCCTTCACACTTTTCTCCAGTTCCACAGTGAAATAGTCATAGTCCTAGAAAAATAAAAATGAAAATAAATAAAAAAATCTAAGTGTGGCACGCTGCTTTTCAAGACAACTCCCACATTTGACTTTTATTTAGCTTCTATCCAATTTAAATTGTTATATTTAATATTAATTTATATTTATTTACTTATTTCTAAAATGATCAAAATTACATTTAAAATCATTATATGAGATCAAACTTCATTTAAATATTTGTTAAAAAAAAAAGGGAAAAAAAAGTATATATATATATATATATATATATATATATATATATATATATATATATACAAACCCGATTCCAAAAAAGTTGGGACACTGTACAAATTGTGAATAAAAAAGGAATGCAATAATTTACAAATCTCATAAACTTATATTTTATTCACAATAGAATATAGATAACATATCAAATGTTGAAAGTGAGACATTTTGAAATGTCATGCCAAATATTGGCTCATTTTGGATTTCATGAGAGCTACACATTCCAAAAAAGTTGGGACAGGTAGCAATAAGAGGCCGGAAAAGTTAAATGTACATATAAGGAACAGCTGGAGGACCAATTTGCAACTTATTAGGTCAATTGGCAACATGATTGGATATAAAAAGAGCCTCTCAGAGTGGCAGTGTCTCTCAGAAGTCAAGATGGGCAGAGGATCACCAATTCCCCCAATCCTGTGGCGAAAAATAGTGGAGCAATATCAGAAAGGAGTTTCTCAGAGAAAAACTGCAAAGAGTTTGAAGTTATCATCATCTACAGTGCATAATATCATCCAAAGATTCAGAGAATCTGGAACAATCTCTGTGCATAAGGGTCAAGGCCGGAAAACCATACTGGATGCCCGTGATCTTCGGGCCCTTAGACGGCACTGCATCACATACAGGAATGCTACTGTAATGGAAATCACAACATGGGCTCAGGAATACTTCCAGAAAACATTGTCGGTGAACACAATCCACCGTGCCATTCGCCGTTGCCGGCTAAAACTCTATAGGTCAAAAAAGAAGCCATATCTAAACATGATCCAGAAGCGCAGGCGTTTTCTCTGGGCCAAGGCTCATTTAAAATGGACTGTGGCAAAGTGGAAAACTGTTCTGTGGTCAGACGAATCAAAATTTGAAGTTCTTTTTGGAAAACTGGGACGCCATGTCATCCGGACTAAAGAGGACAAGGACAACCCAAGTTGTTATCAGCGCTCAGTTCAGAAGCCTGCATCTCTGATGGTATGGGGTTGCATGAGTGCGTGTGGAATGGGCAGCTTACACATCTGGAAAGGCACCATCAATGCTGAAAGGTATATCCAAGTTCTAGAACAACATATGCTCCCATCCAGACATCGTCTCTTTCAGGGAAGACCTTGCATTTTCCAACATGACAATGCCAGACCACATACTGCATCAATTACAACATCATGGCTGCGTAGAAGAAGGATCCGGGTACTGAAATGGCCAGCCTGCAGTCCAGATCTTTCACCCATAGAAAACATTTGGAGGAAGATGCGACAAAGAAGACCTAAGACAGTTGAGCAACTAGAAGCCTGTATTAGACAAGACTGGGACAACATTCCTATTCCTAAACTTGAGCAACTTGTCTCCTCAGTCCCCAGACGTTTGCAGACTGTTATAAAAAGAAGAGGGGATACCACACAGTGGTAAACATGGCCTTGTCCCAACTTTTTTGAGATGTGTTGATGCCATGAAATTTAAAATCAACTTATTTTTCCCTTAAAATGATACATTTTCTCAGTTTAAACATTTGATATGTCATCTATGTTGTATTCTGAATAAAATATTGAAATTTGAAACTTCCACATCATTGCATTCTGTTTTTATTCACAATTTGTACAGTGTCCCAACTTTTTTGGAATCGGGTTTGTATATACACCGATCAGGCATAACATTATGACAGGTGAAGTGAATAACACTGATTATCTCTTCATCACGGCACCTGTTAGTGGGTGGGATATATTAGGCAGCAAGTGAACATTTTGTCCTCAAAGTTGATGTGATAGAAGCAGGAAAAATTGGCAAACGTAAGGATTTGAGCGAGTTTGACAAGGGCCAAATTGTGATGGCTAGACGACTGGGTCAGAGCATCTCCAAAACTGCAGCTCTTGTGGGATGTTCCCGGTCTGCAGTGGTCAGTATCTATCAAAAGTGGTCCAAGGAAGGAACAGTGGTGAACCGGCGACAGGGTCATGGGCGGCCAAGGCTCATTGACGGACGTGGGGAGCGAAGGCTGGCCTGTGTGGTCCGATAAAAAACAGACGAGCTACTGTAGCTCAAATTGCTCAAGAAGTTAATGCTGTTCTGATAGAAAGGTGTCAGAATACACAGTGCATCGCAGTTTGTTGAGTATGGAGCTGCATAGCCGCAGACCAGTCAGGGTGCCCATGCTGACCCCCGTCCACCGCCGAAAGCACCAACAGTGGGCACGTGAGCATCAGAACTGGACCACGGAGCAATGGAAGAAGGTGGCCTGGTCTGATGAATCACGTTTTCTTTTATACAACGTGGATGGCCGGGTGCGTGCGCTTACCTAGGGAACACATGGCACCAGGATGCACTATGGATGCACTATGGGAAAAAGGCAAGCCGGCGGAGGCAGTGTGATGCTTTGGGCAATGTTCTGATGGGAAACCTTGGGTCCTGCCATCCATGTGGATGTTACTTTGACACGTACCACCTACCTAAGCATTGTTGCAGACCATGTACACCCTTTCATGGAAACAGTATTTCCTGGTGGCTGTG
The DNA here is from genome assembly GCA_039654105.1 of Coreius guichenoti. Lineage (NCBI taxonomy): Eukaryota > Metazoa > Chordata > Actinopteri > Cypriniformes > Gobionidae > Coreius > Coreius guichenoti. The sequence goes on from CM077191.1 coordinate 16,898,053, forward strand.
GCCTCTTTCAGCAGGATAATGTGTCCTGCCACAAAGCAAAAATGGTTCAGGAATGGTTTGAGGAGCACAACGAGTTTGAGGTGTTGACTTGGCCTCAATCAAATCGAGCATCTGTGGGATGTGCTGAAAAAAAACAAGTCCGATCCATGGAGGCCCCACCTCGCAACTCGCAACAGGACTTAAAGGATCAAATACCACAGCACACCTTCAGGGGTCTAGTGGAGTCCATGCCTTGATGGGTCAGGGCTGTTTTGGCATCAAAAAGGGGACCAACACAATATTAGGTCATAATGTTATGCCTGATCGGTATATATATATATATATATATATATATATATATATATATATATATATATTAGCGCTGGGGAAAAATTAACCGTGATTAATTGCATCCAAAATAAAAGTTTGTGTTTACATAATATATGTGTGTGTACTGTGTATAATTATTATGTATATATCAATACACACACATGAATGTAAATATTTAAGAAAAATATGTTATATTTTTATAAAAAAAATTATATTTATATATAAGATAAATTATATATACAGTATATACATGCAAATATTTCTTAAATATATACATGCATGTGTGTGTATATATATATATATATATTACATACGTATATAAGTATATATGTTACATTATATATTTTATACATATATTACATTTTATTCAGTGCATAACAGGTACAGAACAAATATAAATGCTCTTTTATACAAAAACAAGTGAAGAGAGAAAACATGGTGCTTTTAATGGAGATTTATGTAATAAATCTGTATGTAATAAAATGAGCAGTTTCACCTGTGGTCTGTAATCAGCGATAGAGTGTTGTCTGTAGTCAATCAGAGCAGGTGGGTGTCTGTACTCCATGGTGGGTGGCTGTCTGTAGTCTGCTACAGGTGGATGTCTGTAGTCCACCGGGGGCTGTCTGTAGTCTGTGTATGCAGCTTGGCAGATATCGGGTTTAACATCCTGCCTGGCTTTTACTTCCGACCTGTAGTTACCAACAAGGTCAAATGAAGCGATCTTGTCCCACAATTCAAACAGGCTGAATAACTGCAGCTACACGTTTCCCACAGAACTCAAGTTCAAACCACCTAAACTCTCTGAGAATGTTGTTTTAAATACTATTACGTCCCATATACAATAAAAACAACATATTGTGAATATATTTTACGTCTAGCGGTGACCTTTTCTTCTCTCTGACCATGTGAGCAGGGCTTTGCTCATGGGCCATATTTATCAAGTCTCAGTTCCCATCTTTTACAACGCATAAATCAGAGCAGTCTTGAGCCAACCCTGGGAAAAAATGTGCAAACCCTGCCTGAGAGGAGAAGCATGTATTATTGAAGAGGTAAATAATTTATTATGAAGTGTTAAGTGTTAAGAGAAAGACAGCAGTCGCTCAAAACGTTATGTGAGATTGCCCAAGGCAGTTGGGTTGAGCCCAAAGACTACCTGAGAGAAACCCTGGACAAATGGAGAAAAAAAAAAAAAAAAGAATAAAATGAAGAGATTTAGATGTGTCAATCACATGAAGCATGTCAAGAACATGCCTGACACCCCAAAAGTCAAAAGTAAAAATATGAAATTATATATTATAATTTTTAAATTAAAAAAATGTTAGTATTTTCAATTTCAATTTAAAATAATTTTAATTAAAAGATAAATTACACTATTCATTTATGTTTTATATTTTGCAAACAATGGAACCTGATTTTGTACCAGTGAAGATTTCTTGCACTGAAATATGAAAATTAAGTACAATTTGTCCAAAAAAAGCTCATTACTATTAAGAAAAACAACATTAGATGTTATTTATATTGTAAACTAAATTATAACTATTTATATTTATTTATAAATTATAACTTCCACTGAACTAAATCAATGTAATTTGTATTGTAAAACATGAGAATTGTCATTTAGAACTGAAAATTACATAACTCAAAATTAAAATGGATGAATTACGGAAATTAAATTTTTTTTTTTTTGGGGGGGGGGGGGGGGGGGGGGTTTAATTGTGATAAATGTTATAATGCAAAAAAAAAATATCTTGGTATAAAATGGTAAAATGGTCTTCATTTTCTTTATGGAATATAAAAGTGCTTAACCACAATAAAAATAATGTTACGGCAAAAAACCTTTACAATATAAAAACAGTCGGATGGATAAAAGGATGGATGGATGGTTGAACAGACAGACAGACAGACAGACAGACAGACTGACTAGACATGACAATTATATAGTCGGGCAAACAGTACCTGGTGTCATGAAGGTACAGCTGTGGTGGTACCGGCACTGATCCGATGGAGGTGGGTTGAACCCCCGGGATGCCTGGATCCACAACAGGAGCAGCCTGAGTCACCACTGAGCCCGACTGCATGGCCTCCAGGCCGGGCTGACTCACAGGGAGACTGCTTTGAGTCACTGGTGGGCTGCTGTGTGGAGCTCCAGGACCCGGCTCCATCAGCAGAGGACTGGGCTGCGTGGTGGCCGGGCTGGGGTGGGGCGCTGGTGGGCTGGGATGAGCCACCGTTGGGCTCTGCTGGGCTGCTGGGCTGGACTGATTCTGAGGGCTGTGCTTCTGGGCCACCATGGGACTCTGCTTCTCCGATGTAGGGGCCGAATGAGCACCGTTTACGTCTAGGGCACAAAATGATTGTGTTTTCAAAGGAAGAAGACAGAAATCGTTCTTTATTGTAACATACTCTGATCATACCTTCCTCTGGGATGATGTGCAAGGTGACAGTGAGTCCAGCGTCTTTGATCAGCTTGACAATGTCAGCGTGAGGCATGTTGATAATAGACTGACAGTTGACAGCCATAATCCGATCACCAACTTTCAGCTTCCCACAGCGATCGGCCGGGCTGCCCTCGATGATGCGGCCGATCTTATGTGGCACAGCTACAAAACATATGAATGGTGAATTTTATAAAAACCGCATGTAAAATATTTTGGCTATATTTCAGTAAAAAAGCTATAATAAAAAATGCATATTTCCCTGCAATATAAAATGACATTATCCATAAAGAAAGTCTGTTTTAGTATGTTAATTCTTTTTAACATTGTAACATTTTCATCACAATCTCATTGTTATATTTATGAATTTATAATTTATATAAATTACTATAATAATATTCTCAATAGTAAACTAAAATGGTACTAAAATAGGCTTAATTTGCTATAATAATAACAAATATTTAATAGTATATATATATATATATATATATATATATAATTTAATAATGTAATATATTATAAAATAAATATTAATATAGTGACAATATTTATTAATATTAGTATTATAAATTTATGTTATATTTATAATTTATATAAAATTATAAATATAAAATACTATTATAAACATTCTCAATAGTAATCTTAATGGTACTAAAATAATAATAATAATAATAATAATAATAATAATAATAAAAATAAATCCAGTATTATTATAACCAGATATATAACAAGATATATTTTTAATCAATATTACTATTATAAAATTCTTTTATATAAATTACTATTGTAAATATTATTAATAGTAATCTGAATAGTTCTAAAATAGGCTTCATTTGCTATATTTAAAAAAAAAAAAAAAAAAAAAAAAAAAAGTATTTCTTATTTTTATTTTGGGATGGAATAGGTGCCGAATAGAATGTTTTTTTTTTTTTGTTTGTTTTTACAGGTTTTGTGAAATTCACCCAAATGTTGATAAGATGCATCAGCTTCCTTTCCTTGAAACGCAATGACTTTTTTTTTATGATTAAACCTTGTGGACTGTCTATCCCAGACTTTCAATACATCTGCACTTTAAAGCATTACCATGTATACATAAATGCATTAGTGTTCACCAGAACATCAGGGTAACAGCTATGTGAAGAGAGGACTTACTTATTGTGTTTGTGGTCTCTGGACGGTTGAGGGAGCTGATGATGACAAAACCAAAGCCTTCGCTTTCCTTGCGGTGGATAACTACATCAGTGGTGGGGGGTAAGTTGACCGGGCACACTGCATGACCCCGGGGAGAACTACTTTGATTGGTCCCTGCACCATTTTCCTCACATGGCTGGCCTGCAGGTGGCAGCACACACAATCTCAGCCAATGCAAACACAAGAAATAACTGCCTCCAATTACTGCGGTTTTACTTCTTGATAATGTATTTAACCATTTACACTCTGAAAAATGGCTGAAAAATATTCCGAAAAATCAAATTTTTTGTTTTTTGTTGTTGCGTATATTTGGTACATCAGGCTTTTATGGCTCATATAATATGATATAGTGAAAATATGGAGATCAGGTGGAAAAGACATAAATTTTATTCAGAGGCCCAAACTGAGCAAAAATATGCAATTTGGTGCAGATGCTGATATTTTATGGCTAAAAAGTAAGATGAAATTCTGATTAGGGATGGGACGATTACCGGTTTCACAATAAACCACGATAAAATCCACTGACGGTTAGTATTATCGTTTAAAATATAATTATCATTAAAACCATGTTTGATTATCACAATTTTGAAAACTCACGGTAAATCCTGTCCAGCCAGCATCAGTCTGGCACTGGCACAGCTTGCAACGTTGAAGAAATGGCGGAAGGCAGTGACAGTGCTCGGGAGATTTTTTTTCGGGAAGACCAAATCTGAAGTGTGGTCATATTTTAGCTTATACAAAAGTCCTGAGGGAAACTTAATCGAGGATGCTCACCCTGTCTGCATAACATGCAAAACGAAAGTCGGTGCAATAGGGGGAAACGCTTCAAATCTGTCGCGTCGTCTTCGTGACAATCATCACCCACTGTTGTATAGCGAATTCAAGGCACGCTAACTTTGACCTCAATACCAAAACTACGTCTGGGAAATAATTGGACACAAAATGTCGTTTTGAGTTGAAATATTTTCTCACTCACTTGAAATTAACGTGAAGCTTCCGCAAAGAAGATTTGAGCCAAAGACGAATGAACACGTTCAAACAAGACTATTAAGGGTGACATTTAAAGGATAATAATGTATATTCATCGTACACTTATAACAGATTTTTTTTACCACATAAATAATTACGGGGACATATTGAATTGAGATTAATGTTTTACATCTGACCGGTTTATAAATCCATTTTGTACAGCGTGCATAATAATCGTCCAGACAAGATGATCACAACAACATTATAGCAGTATTAATAGTAAAGTCCTCTGATTTCATTTTCAATACAATCAAAAACGGAGATGCAAGACGGCAAGTTGCATTCGAATTAAATGAGAGAGCACGCGCGTCCATTGTGATGCAAGGATGTGCGCTGTGTTATAATGCGTTGCTATTGATGACGGTCATTATAAGAAAGGAAATGCCACAGAATAGAATCTTGCTTAAAGTGCATAGAGTTGCTTGTTTTATTTGTTGTTTGTTGATTTTCAAATATAAAACTGATTTTCAGTGTGTGCATCAGTTCTTTTTGAACACTTTAATCTCATTTTAACAAAACCGTGATAATATTGATAATCGTGATATGAAATTTTCATACCGTCCCATTCATAATTCTGATAGCTTGAAATGTAAATTAATGAGATTGTTATAACACTATAGCAGAATACTTTCATGAAGTACATATAAATATCAGTTGTCACTCTATATCTCCTAATAATATGTCTTATTAAGATGATATTTAATTGCTTAGATTTATGATCAAAGCTCTGTAGTTTTCATTGTGAAAATATTCAAATGATACATGGATAAATCAAGTTAACCTGATTCAGTCCAGAAAGTGTTCATCTTGAAATACTAATAATAATATAAAAGTTATTCTGATGTTTACTTTACTGTGAAATCTTTCCTGATTTTTATAAAGACACGTGAACCTTGACCTGAAGGGGGACGTTTTTAAAATGACACTAAAAGGCCTTTTAACTTGTTAAAAAGTATAAACTATCAATCAGACGACATAAGGTATGTGGCAGATTGTGTACAACAGGGTTTTCATCAAAGTTTTGATCATGTTGATAATTTTGAGGCCTTAGAAATTTGTATATGAAATATTATATGGTAGTCTTTATAGGGTTATTAAAGAAACTAAAAATGTACTTGTCTTGTACCATGTAATTCATTCTAAATACCTAAATTAAGGAATTTGTTGTTTTATAAACCCTGACAGTGTAGTTACCGACTGGATTTGAGGATATAATTGTTGGTTTTGTGCCACTGGAGAGTTTTGCTCACCCTGCTGTGTCAGAACTCTCCTCCTGACGGTCAAGGTGACCTGTCCGTTTCGTGCAGCCGCGTGCATGAGGTCGATGACGTAGCGGTGTGGTCTCCCCGCCACGGGCATCCTGTCAACCGAGACCAGCTCATCTCCCGGACGCAGTCTGCCGTCGCGCTCCGCGGGGCTGTTCTCTATGATTGCTCCGATCACAATCTGTGAAGAAAAATCAGTCATCACGTTAATGTGAACTGACATTCACAGTCTCATTATAATATTGTCGCCAGTTTTACATTACATGTTCAAACAGCGATTTTCTTGACTAGCTGATGGGTTTATACATGTCTAGCCTGACAGAAAGTCGCTCTACTGCTGGTATTTATTTAAGAAAAGTCAATTAAAATACCAGAGATTACCAAAGACAACTAGCTAAGAGACGTTAATAAACCGTCATTTGAAATCCAAGGAAATCCATGACAATTCAGTCTAAAGTAATGAGGCTTTTAACAGCCACAATTCTGCATAGAATGTGTTTAAAATAAAGCAGCACACCTTATGTACAGTGGCCATAAATGCTATTAGATGCTAAGATTATTTGATATATACCGTGGTACTGAACAAGATTAGTGTTATTGTTAATGATAACTATTATGAGGAAGAAAATTAGCAGTAAACAATAATTTTAACTAAACTAAAACAAAAAAATGCAATGCAAATGCAAGCACTAAAATATGACCAAAAATTCTGACATTAATTTTATTTTATTTAAATAAATAATTATTAAAATATAATATATAATTATTAAAAGATTATTAAAATTGTATTTTAATTTGACACATTTTCAATTATTTCTCAAGCCTGGCTTAAGACTAGCAACGTATTCTGTCAAAACAACAACATGTCTGATTGACATGTAAAACAGTCAATCACAATGCTGTGTGTCTTATCACAGGCAGATGAAACAATTTCTGATGGAATGAAATGGATGAAAACTACACTGAAATGAAATAAATACAAATTAAAATGAAAACAAGATAAAAACTATTTATGGAAAATCCAAGCTCAAAACTAAAATCTAAAATAAAAACAAAATTAGAGCTGGGCATTATAATGAAAATATCTACTTATGAGTAATTTTTATATCATAATTTTTATTAAATAGTTACTGAAATAGTTTTAAAAAAATGTTTTACTTTTGAAGCTTGATGGACACAAACTTATGTCATAATATTATTGACATCATTACAGATGCATCTTAAGTCTTACATAAGAGCAAAAACAGCTTGTGCGTATTTGGGTCACTTAAAAAAGAAAGAAATTAATGCTTTTATTCAGCAAGGATGCATTAAATTGATTAAAAAGAGACATCAAAGACATTTATAATGATACAAAAGATTTTTTAGTTAAAATAAATGCTGTTCTTTTGAACTTTCTATTCATCCAAGAATCCTGAGAAAAATGTATCAAGGTTTCCACAAAAAATGTAAGCAGTTCAACTGTTTTCAACATTGATAATAATAAGAATGTTTATTGAACACCAAATTATCATATTAGAATGATTTATGAAGGATCATGTGACACTGAAGACTGGGGTAATGATGCTGAAAATTCAGCTTTGAATCACAGGAATAAATTACATTTTAAAATATATTAAAATAGAAAACAGTTATTTTGAATTGTAATATTATTTCTCAATATTACTGTTTTTATTGTATTTTTGATCAAGTAAATTGTTTTTGAAAGAAGTCTCTTATGCTCATCAAGGCTGATGAGCATAAGACACTTCTTTCAAAAACAATTTAAAAAAAAATCATACCAACCCTAAACCTTTGAACGGTAATGTATATCATCATACAGCCCAGCTCTAATAATTACTGTGAAATTTTCAAAACTATAACCACCACTATAGTCATATACCATCATGCTATCATGGTACATGCCCAAAAAAACATGATACTGCTAATGTCGTATAAGTAGCTGAAGGAAATGAATTTGTCAGGTGTGTGTTTCCATCTGCTGCTCAGATATGATATGGAGCTGTACAGATATGAGCCAGTATCTGTTTATCCTGCCCCATACGAGCCTTGTCACGGGCCTCCGGACTCACAGCCTGCACCGCCTCGTCTCCACCCAGGATCCTGAAGCCGAAGCCGGTCTTCTCACGCAGCAGGTGCACTTCCACTTCTTGGTACTCCACACCTGAGGAACAAGAATTACAGATTAGATCAAACGCACCCAATTCAAGTTTGAGTTAATTCATGGTGCTTTCTTGGTGTGTTTGACATAAAAGCAAAGATCAGGGCTTCTTCAAGAACGTCAAACCATCCCTAAACCTAACCACAAGCTGAAGGATCAGAGAACGCCACACGTTATGTAGGTCGTCTCACAAACTGGAGTGCTGAACCTTCTGATGTAGTGGAGAATAAGAGTATAGTGGTAGACAGAGAGCTAAATATAGAGCACTAAAGTCACATGGGTTACATAAATTAGCAATTGAAATGTGACTAACAGCATATGTGCTCTGTGACATAAAGAAAGGGAACGCAGCACAATAGACTTGCCTGTAGAGTCTGTCAGCGTCCGAGGTGGGATTGGCTCTGTGCGAATGAGAAATGAGAGCTTCAAACAATCAAATTATTCAAAAATACTTTGAACTATCAACTGGCTTTATGCTTTATTGAGGCTCATATGTGGGAGGAATCACAAGGAACCTGTCAAGAATTTTATAGGCTCATATTTCACTTCAAACTGAAAAGAAATGAATAAGAAATTATCATTAGATTAAAGAAAATTAAGCCTTTTTTCTAGTTGTGACATGATTTTCATGAAAATGAAGCCTCTCAATTGTCATTAATATAATGTGAAAAAATTGAATAATATAGTATAGCAGTGGCGTGCGGTCCATATAAGCTGCGCATGCACTGCATACCCAAGCCATTCGTGGACTCCCTGATTAGTATTAACACTATAAATTACTATAAATTCCCTTTTTTGAGGTGTACCATAAAGCTTACATGATATTATAAATGTTAGTAATACGTATGTAACTCTCTGTCATTTATTTATTTGCCAAACGACAGTAATTTTCTTCAAATCTGTGGTTCCGGGTATGCGGATCCACAGCAGCTTTGGCGCCTACGCTCTGTTGTTATGTATCGTCATCACTGTCCCGCGTTCTCATTGGTTTGCTGGCATATGTGGGATTTAATGTACTGGGTAAGCTGTGAGCGGAATTTGGGGAGATACAAAAACTAGCGGTCCTAAAAATGCCTAATTTTTAAGCAAATATATATATATATATATATATATATATATATATATATGTAAATGATTAGAATACAGCGCCCACCGAAAGCTCTGACTTCTGACTTACGTCTGCTTTCGTAAATGGCACGTGACTTCTCGTAGAGGTCGTAGGGGTCAGGCTTGCCCAGGTGGAAGCCCTCTGTGTCTGGAACAGAGGAGCGATGGAGCGCCTGGCCGGGATGTGGAGCACTGTGGGGGAGCAAAGCGGCCGACAAGCTGGTCTGGGGGCTTCCTTGAGGGTCCCACTGCAAGGACAATACAGACATAGACCAGTTTGAGTGGATAATATATAGCATACATTAAAAAAAAAAAAAAATAGTAAAAATTTCTCATGTAGATCCTTTAAAAGATCAAGCAGAGACGATTCGGTGTATCATAAAGGTGACCCCTGTCATTACTCCTGTCCTCTTTCTGCAAGGAGAGAGTTTTGCAGTCCAATCGCTCTCTGGAGGTTCAGCGAAGGAGAATTAAGCCCTAAGTGTGAAGCGAAGTGTCTGTGCTACAGTCATGTGCCCCGGGGGCTAATGGATCCTATTTCCTGTGAGCTGTTCATTTCACCTGCAGCTTTCTGCTTAACCTGCCAATTCCATTACGAGCACTGAATCCAGCCGAACTGGACGGCTTCCTGAAAATGATGTATCTCACACCGGCATGAAAGTGAACTTACATGAAATTAGATATCAAGGGTAGTTCTAGAAATACCTAAATGTGCTAAATGAAATGTTCCGTTACTTTACAAGGCTTCAGAGAAACTTAACCTGAGATGTGTAGTCTCTCAAACAGCATTTGTGGACCTGCAATGCAATTAAGGCATGTAAAACTAAGGAAAATTATACCAGAGGACTAAAAACCCTGTGAAGAATTTATTTGTTGCGGGGTAGTGACAAGAGCAGCCTGGGTGTTCTGCTAAATATCCCCTCTCTCTGGAATACTTGATTCTACACACACACATATATACACCTATCAGGCATAACATGATGACCACCTTCCCAATATTGTGTTGGTCCCCCTTTTGATGCCAGAAAAGCCCTGACCTGTCGAGGCATGGACTCCACTACAGCCCTGAGGGTGTGCTTTGGTATCTATCAAACTCGTTGTTGTGCTCCTCAAACCATTCCTGAACCAGCATTATCCTGCTGAAAGAGGCCACAGCCACCAGGGAATACCGTTTCCATGAAAGGATGTATGTTACGTCCCCAGGGATGTTTAGAGTATTTTTGGGGTTTTCCTGTTGTTTTCTGTGAGGTTCCTTTTTGTCTTTTGCACTTTCACTTTAACAGGCAGCGTGTTAATTGGCTGTCTGACCTGTCAATCATTCCTGATGACGTGATTGGCTGTGCTGCTGTGAGGGCGTTCTCTTCCAATCAATTCCGATGCTCGACACCAGGGGAAAACGCTACTTAAGGGACGTGCTGCTGCAAAGTGAGAGACTGCCTTTTGTTCTGAACCTGACTTATGTGTTTTCGTTCCCTTCGTTTTGATTTAGTTTGTGTTGCTACTTGTGATATGTTTATCATGCCTGTTTGGGTCTACCCTTAAAACTTCTCATTTGGGAGTTCTGAACTCTTTGAACAGCTTTTACAGCTAAGTTCATCTGGACGGAGGAAAAAGGGGTTAGGCAAGATATGTCACGTGACGTACATGATGCACACTTAGATTAATGTTGTTTGTCTAGATACACTAGGTTAGGGGTTTGTGCCACACTTTGTACTTTTGTTTTGATAGTCAGTGTAGGGAAGCTTACGATGTCACGGACGTTGAAGACTTTTCCTTTAATCTTTTCTTTTTAGTCCAGGATTAGGTTGAAATGATTTAGTAAGACTCTTTTGATTATATTACTTACTTTTGTTTGGCACAATCCAGTTTTCCCTTTGTTCTCCCCAGATCCTATTTTGACCTGTGTGTTAGTTTTCTCTTTCATATTCTATTTATTGTGGGTTTATTCATTTGTGATTTAATATTTGATTCTTTATTAATTATATTGTACGCCTTACTTTATATTTATTAAATTATTGTTCACTTGACGTTATTTGTGTTGGTCTCGTTATTCTCAATTCACAAACAGTGATCATTATCGACAGAAATCGGAACTGGTGTTAAAATGTTCCCCTTCTCAATCCCTAGATTGTTAACAGCCAAAGAAGGGTCGTAACAGTGTACATGGTCTGCAATAATGCTTAGGTAGGTGGTACGTGTCAAAGTAACATCCACATGGATGGCAGTACCCAAGGTTTCCCAGCAGAACATTGCCCAAAGCATCACACTGCCTCCACTGATACTGCAGACCGGGAACATCCCACAAGAGCTGCAGTTTTGGAGATGCTCTGACCCAGTCGTCTAGCCATCACAATTTGGCCCTTGTCAAACTCACTCAAATCCTTACGCTTGCCCATTTTTCCTGCTTCTAACACATCAACTTTGAGGACAAAATGTTCACTTGCTGCCTAATATATCCCACCCACTAACAGGTGCCATGATGAAGAGATAATCAGTGTTATTCACTTCACCTGTCAGTGGTCATAATGTTATGCCTGATCAGTGTATACAGTGTATATACACACACACACATTCTGCTTCCTGAACTGTGCAGAGTTTGATGTAGAATTAAATGTATATATTTTTTCTTATATATAAAAGGAAAAAAAAAAATATATGAAAACAGATTTAATAAAATAAAAAATAATGCATTTTCATGGCCTTCTTGATATATTTATGGATAACACATTTTCTCAATTCTCTCGCCATTGGGCAGAGTGGCAAAAAAAAATATTTTGGACCCTTGTGAAAGGGTTTGTATCATGCTGAAGTGGTTTATTTTGTGAAATAAATAATCCGTGAATAAAATAAGAAATCAGGTTTGGAGTGACATGAGGGTGAGTAAATAATGACAGAATTTTCATGTATGTGTGAACTCTCTCTTTAATATTTAAAACTTCAAATGAATCCATTTTCAGAAACGAGGAGTTTTGTTTTTAAGTCTGCCAGAGCTATAAATCACATGACAGCATGATTGAGTCCGTGGGTCTCGGGGACAGAGGAGGAGGAATACCAATTGAGTATCACCTGCATAATCTTTGCTCAGAATAATTTCTCTTCATGATAAACACATTCTAGCGCGCACCTCGCGCATACACGCATATATTAAAAAGAAACACTTTGCTGTCAGTTAAAGCTTTTTGTTTGCTAATGCAGCAGCACAAGAGGCATACTGATTATGTACGCCACCCATGGCGACTGCATTAATGCATCTGTCACCCGGGACATCTCCATGTCGGGTTTCATCAGAGTGTTATCCAGCGTGCCGCTGAACACGTGCTGAGACTAAGAACTCGCGGCTGCGTTTTGTCTTTAACAGCGATTGGAGATTGATGCAGCAATTGCTCTGAGCTTCCGAGGGATTTCGGCCATCAGACGCTAGTCCAAGATCTTTGCTAAAGGGCAGCGGATAGCCAGAGGTGTGCAGGTGGTCAAATCCTCTTCCGTTATATGAAAACATGATTTGATCATTTCTCCAGCAAACACTGACGCAGAATGGCAACTTTCAAAATTCCATCAGCATACCAGCCAAAATTATCTATCAATTCAAAGGCAAATATTGGCAGAAAATGCTGAAAAATAATTTTAAAGGCAACACTGCACATTTGAACTTCTGCTTTACATATACTGTATGTGTATGAGTATTTCTATGACTTTTCACTGACAACAAATATGCAATCCAATGATTAGCCGTAACTATTTATTAAAAAAAACAATAATAAACAAACTAAAATGTTGTAACATTTGATATGACTACTGACAAAACACATAATATGCATCTTTACACTTTGTCATATGAACAACCAGTTAGAATACATTTTTTTTTTTTAAATCTGTATTTGTTTGATTCACTTCAAAGAACCGACTCATTCATATTCGTCATTTGTTTGAGAATCTGACTACACTGTTACAATATATATATGATTTGATTCATTACAAAGAATAATTAATTAGAATTCAGGAATCAGACCACACTTGTTCCGCTCTATGTGTTTAATTCACTAAAAGATCCGGCTCGTAAGAGTCATTTGTTTAAGGTGTGGACTATACTGGTTGCTCTATATGTATTTGAGTCACTGAAAAATGTCAGTTCGTAACTACAGCACTTTATGTTGTGTTGAATTGGTGGCTAATTCGGCTGAATTCGTATAACCTCATACGTACATTTTTGAACAAACTGCTTACGCCCCACTGACACTTCTTTGCAGTGGTGGACCTTAATGCTGGATTTTTTTCTAAAAATATTTCTGTACAAATCCCATTGTGCAAATTCATACGAAATTGCAACCTCATAAGAGTTTTCTCATGAGATTAGGTTGGCTCAGAAGAGTCATTCGTCAGGAATTGAACTACTCTGCTTGCGGAGTCTGTTTCGTTCTGTATTTGCAGTAACTGTGTTGTTGCGCCACTGAATAAGTAGAGCAGGAAATGTCTAATTATTTTAGTACAGTATTCCAAGCATGTGCAAGAACTGTTAATGGAACCGAATGGTTCCATTCAATCTGAATTGAAGCCATACTATATGAGCCTCTGAAGTTACAGCAGTTTAATGTCAAGGTCAGTTCAAGAACATGCAAAAACAAATAGTTGTTAGAGATGAAACTAGAGATGCACTGATTGCAATTTTCTTGGACGATTCCGATTTACGTTTTTTTGTAAGTTTGACCTGCCGATTCAGATTTTCTTTCTAAGAACTATAATTGACAGCATATACAAACAAAAATCTACTTTTCTTCAACGCAAAGTTATATTTTCATTAAAAAAAAAACAAGTAAAAAGTGAGTAATAAAATAAGAACAAATAAACTAATTGAAAACAATAGCACAAATAAATGCAATAGAATAAAGAGAGACATGAAAAAGTTTTTTCAGGTGGGTCTAACATTAGGTAGTATTCAGGTAAGAAATACTACAGAAATTAATGTAATTAAATGTAAGATAACACTGGATAGTCTTCATTGTAAAAATGAATTAAGGTTATTTAATTTAAGATTAATGCTTACAATTAAAGATACAAAAGTTATTCAGTCAAGAGCAGCGAGTGATTTTCTCTTCGTCTTTTGCTCTTTGATTAACATGACAGACAGCAGCAGGTTTATTGACTACTGTCACTTTAAGAGTTTATGCACGGGTCCAATATAATGTTGCAAAACATGTGTTATCTTTCTCAGCTATTTATGTTCCAAAACTGACTGTTTAACTGAATCCTCGCAAAGACGGGCATTTTGACACAATTTTGTGTGTATTTGACCGTTTAAGTGTAGTAAGCCACTCATTTTGCTACTTGCGCGACTCACGAAGCTGTTTGAGTGGTGGCTTGTGCGCTCTACTTATATAGATCAGTGGTGCGCGCGTTTTTGGTGTGGGCATGAATTACTAAAATTGTGCACAATACAAGCACTATTCAACCGGAACGAATGAGACGAGCGAGTGAGAGGTGACGTGTGTGTCACTTCGCCGTCGGAGAGAAGAGAGCGTGAACGTGCAGCTGACGTTATTGCCTGTGCCGCTGGCAACAAAACGGACCGACTCGGAATCTGAAAAATGTGAGACTTACCGGTCACCGGTCTGGGCCGAGCATGCGGAAAATCGGCCGATTTTGGTCCCTGGCCGGTTTGATCAGTGCATCTCTATGAGATAGTAAATATTTGAAATCCATTTACCTGTTTTGTGGGATCCCAGGGTGTGAAGAGGCCTGACAGAACAAGAAAAAGAAAGACTAATATCATTAGATCTTCCTTAAAGAGTAAATTAACACATTTTTCATAATAGTCACATAATATTTTCTCTTCACTTCGTTGTCCTGTAGGCTCTTAAGTGAGGAAAGTTTATTGCATTTATTTATGAGGTAATTACATCATTAGCTTTGATTAGCTTTGAGCAGAAGCCAAACTCTGTAAAAGAGACAACAGACACTAAACTAGATTTTTACAACTCTCGCAACTTTCCGTCAGTTCTGAATGATCATAATGAAATAATAATGGCCAGCAATGCTTTTAGCTTATGTGTTGTATCTATCACTGTAGCCTATATCAGTATCTGTACAAATATCTGTAGTAAAATTGCACATCATATTAGCATTAATGGTAATAGTAAAATATTATTTATTTTTGTCATCAAAATTATTTTTATTATTGATATTTTTTTGATTCCATTAAATAAATCAACTCATTTATAACAAATTTATTTATGGACATGCTACCTATTTAATTGAGAAGAAAATGGGGATTGGATATTATTTTTCTGATTTTATTGACATTGTTTTCTTTTCTTGCTTTATGAAAAAATGCCAAAAGGGTCAGAAAAATAAACATGATTCAAAATATATTAGTCATATTATTTCACACAATTTAGAAAAATAATTCAATGATCAACAATATTATACTTAATATTGCTTAACATGCTTCATAATAATATTA
Organism: Coreius guichenoti; assembly: GCA_039654105.1. NCBI lineage: Eukaryota > Metazoa > Chordata > Actinopteri > Cypriniformes > Gobionidae > Coreius > Coreius guichenoti. Next base: position 16,914,007 of record CM077191.1, read on the forward strand.
AAAATCTAAATGACCTAAATAAACATTTAAACTATTTTTTTTTTTTTTTTTTACAAATAAAAACATTACTTAATAAAAAAAAAAAAAATGTCATTATTATTAAGTATCTTATAGACCACATTAGGTTACACAAATGGAAAGCCATTTTTAAGGGTCAGATTTGGTAGAAACTATATAGTGAAAACTGTACATTTTTGCTTTTAACAGTCAGTAAAGAACTACCATAATACTGTTTTTTCAGTATGAAGTTCCCCATATAATAAAATTCATGATATGCGTTTGTGATATGACTGTGATAAGAAGAAGGTTGTTTAAGATTCATCTGCAATGTGATTATACCATGGCTGGAGGTGCTGTGAGAATAATGAGTAATGACTTTTTCATTCCTTAGTCTCTTTCCTGTTTCTTTCAATAATATGGACTACATTGTGAGTCTTTGTGCATTTTCACTCACTCACACACACACACACACACGCACATGCAGGCCTGTATGTATGTATGTTAGTATTTGTAGCATAAGGCAGGGGGGCAAGGCATTTTTATGCCTACTTAAACTAACAGGATTACATCAAACACTATATGACCAGGACACGACTTGGCAGCGAAGGGCTAAACATAAAGCCTCGGGCAAACATGCACAGTCGTGCCACTCCATAAGTCCTCATCCTCCCCCAATACATCACAAAAGATGCCATATGGACAAGACCAAAGAACTTTGGTGTAGCTCGCAGGCAAAACTTCAAGGAATTGTTCTCTTATCTCTTGATTGCTTTTAATCTGACTTGAACACTGAAATAACCTCATATAAAAAAGTCCAAATTAAAAGTTGAATGAATGCATGTTCTGTCAATGGTAACAATAGCGCGCTGCAAGCGCAGTGCGCCTCATGTTTCCCTAGGTTTTGTTCATGTCACGAGTCTCTCTCAGGTGAAGTCTGAAAAGTGAGACAGATGGAATCATGAGGGATTCGGGGTGACTGTCAGCTCAGAGTACTCCGAGACCCAGATGGAATAGAGCCAAGAGGATGTAAGAGAGTTGCCGGCACTGCTAAAATGCCACGGCCCTGATGATATTTCCGACAGTCTGGGAAGTCAGAAGAGTATAGTTATCACCTCACACCTGCCTGTCCAGTCCTACCTGAGATGTCAATAATCCTGACAAAAGAACCGCAGAGAGGAAAATGGACAGTGATTTTGTGCTCTGACTGCGGCACTAATAAGGTAGAGAAATGCTTGAAGAATTCGAAATGGGAATTGTAAGCAGTTCTGGGTCCTTAACGATTCCATTAATGATTCTTTTAGTACTTACTGCATTTCCCTTTTTTGCCAAATTACATCATTTCAGATTTTAACAGAAATAAGTCTAAACAAATTATTGCAAAAGTTGCGCTTATATAGGCACATGGGTGCAAATGCAGTCCAATAACTGGTCCTAACTAGGGCTGGGCGAAATATTTGCAATATATTTGTTATGCTTTTGCTGGCAGAATTACATGCAAGCAAATATTGCTATTTATTTCTATGTATTGTTTTGTTATAATAGTGCACATAAACAAAACCAGATTAAATATTTTTTTGTTCGTTTATTTAGTGATGAACAGTGTGGAAAACAAGCCTTGATTTATTTTTAATTAGATTTTCTAATGTATTTTACTTTTATCATTTTTGAATCATCAACAATCGCTGGTTGAAATAATAGTCCCTCTCAGTGTTATTGTAATATTATTTACATTAATTTTAGTATTTATATTTATTTTGGTATTATTTGGATTAATATTTTGAATTCATTTGAATTTCATATTAATTTGATGCTAAGTTTTAGTAATTTTGTCATTTTCATTGTGCTTTTGTCATTTTTATTAGTTTTTTTTATGTTTCAAAAATGTATTCAATTATTTTATTTTTTTGTTTATTTTTTTGTAATTTTTGATTTTTTTGCACATAGTTTTTACTTTTTAATTTAAAACAATAATTTTATTTAAGTAATACCTTTACAGAAATATGATATTTACCAGATATTTAAAAGAAATATCAAAATATATACTGAATTTGACAAAAAAAACATTTTTAGCTATAAATCACCCATTCCTAGTCCTAACTAAACATTATTGAATAAAAATACTAAAAACAAATATTTTTTTTATACACATTTCTTATTTATTTAAAAAGAATAATTCAAAATTATTTCAACCCCATTAAGAATTCTGAATATTTGCTTTTGTTCTGGTGTGAAATTATGCTTGTCTTAACATTTATTTGCCCATTCATCCTGCTGCTTTAAATAGATATATTCATGTAAATTTATGTAAATTATGATAATATAAACTCTTCACGTCACTAAGAATAAATTACGTCTCCTCAATCAGTATCTTTTTCAGAGTATTCCCTCAGTGCTACCTGCAGGGAAATAACACGCTTTGACTGGCCTGTTCGCTGAACGCCCCTCCCCCCTTCAGCCACTCTGCATTCTGATTCGTCTGCCTGTTTATCTCCACCAGCTCAGTGTGGGAGTCGTGCTTTAATTAGACAACTGGGGAAAAGAGCTGTGAACATGGCCGGCACTGGCCGGGCTCTTGGCAGAGCGCCGGCAGGAAACTGAATGGTCTCACACTTAGCCAGTTAGTCACGTGGGACGTCTCTCGCTCCGTTACAAGAGGCCTTGGAGTGTTTGCTGAGCGGTCCTTTAAGACCGTAGCCTTCGATATAGTTATGAAACACGCCGAGGAGGTGAGAACAGACGCACAGCGTAATTGGCAGGATGCGTGGGTGTAATTACTTGATTGATAGCGGTTCAGAGAAACGGACAAGCATCTTAAGAACACATATCAGGCTTACATGGAGAGACTTTAGCGTTCTTTATGATTGTTTCTATTAATTGCCTCATTAGTTTTCATTCTAAGAATATCCTAATTATAAAGGGTGATAAAATATTACACTCTGCATGGACATTTTAATGAAAGTAAGCACTCTGATAAAAGGACTCGCATGGAATTAGTAGATTAGCTTGGCTCCAGTCTGAATATGCTAATAACTGTCACCAGCTCTTGCCAAGAGATGATACAGTGTGCAATCTTGCAAAGGCTTTGCTAACATTTCCCCAAAACAGCTCATCAGCTTCAGTTATTCTGAAAGAAAACAGTTTGAGTCTGAGAAATTGAGATGTACTGGTTAGTTTGTGAGGCAAAGTACATCTAGGACTCTATAATAGGAGTATTTCTCTCCTCTTATTTCAAAATCTTGACGAATCACATCTTAAGGCAAATTAGGCTTAAGTTCAGAGAGCTAGAAAAGATTAAAAACTGAAGCACTGACGTATACCAAATTACTTTTCTTGTTTCTACCAAAACTTTAAAAGAACAATTCATCCAAAAATGAATATTTTGTCGTCTTTAAATAATAATCATCAGCATACCTGGTCAATGTGAGGAAAAGACAGTAACGGACAACATCCTCTCCTAACCGCAATAACAATGTGCTTTCAATGAAAATTAGACTTACATTTTGGTTTATTTTCCATACACAGCTGTCATAACGCTTCAGCAGACTTGGAATATAGTGCACAGACCATAAGGATCACTTTTATGAAACCTTTATGGTGGTTTTTTGCAGGTTTCGGAGCCCCCCAGTTTTTGTATTGCAGTGCAGTTCAAAATTGCTTCAAAATTTCTGATTTATGTTCCACAGAAGAAGAAAAAAAAACCATGAGGATGAATAAATGAATTTTCATTTTTCAGTGAACATTTCACTTTGCCAAAGTCCAGAATAGATTTCAGGCAAACTTCAGTACCTCTCTGATGAACTTGGTTTTAAAAATGAAGGGTGGAAATGTGCGCACCTGCTGCTGCTCCTCTCTGAATGACAAGCGTAGCCTCTGTTCCCACTGGACAGTCCTTGAGCAGCTGCACCACCTGTGTGTGGTTGAGTCCCTGGAGACCCTTCTGATTAATCTCTACCATCAAGTCTCCTTCGCATAACCCCGGACAACCCTGCGGCTCCAGAACCTGATCAAAACATATTGAAACAGTTATGACACATATTAAGCTTGATAAACCTGAATATAAGCATTAAGACAAGACATATAACCATCTAACATCCTTAAATACAGCTCGCATTTTGTTTTGACCATTACCCTCACCCCATACTTATCATAAGTACAACAGAAGCCTATTTATTAATTAATTATTAATTAATAAATAATTATTTATTAATAATTATATATATATATATATATAAACACAAACACACACTATATATATATATATATATATATACACATATACACACACACACACACACACACACACATATATATATATATATATATATATATATATATATATATATAATGTGTGTGTTTATCTATAAAAAAAACAATACATAAAATAAATATATTTAATAATATTTTCCATTGGTTTATATATAGGTACATATGTGTTTGTTTATTTATTTCTCTACAACAATAATAATACAAATTAATTTGAATATAATTATCATTATATATTAACTATATATATCATATTTAGATATAGTTCATATTTAGACCTATATTATTTTTAATATTTAATAATTAGTATATATTTTTTCCATTGGTGTAGTGGCCAAAAGTGATGTCCGGAAAGGGATATTTGTTTTTATGACCCTACAAGTTCGATTAAATGATCAAAATATGAGGAAAATATTTTATATTTTTTAAATATTTTAAATATAAAGGAAAAACTAAAAAAAAAAAAAAAAACTAAACTTGGTTAAGGTATTTATCTGAAAAAAATATTTGGCAAAAAAGGTAAGCTACATGTTTTATTTTATTATGCAAAAAAAGCATAGAAAAACAAAAAGCTCACAGGAAAAAGGATACACTGACTACAGCATAATCAGTTATTAAAGGTGCACTATGTAGGATTTTTGCAGTAAAATATCCAAAAACCACTAGGCCAGTGTTATATATTTTGTTCAGTTGAGTACTTACAATATCCAAAATGTTTCCAACTATTTGTAAATCGTGAGAAAATTGCTATTTTAACCAAGGAACCGGGATGTGTGAGGGAGTCGCCTGTCAATGGCGTCATATCCGCGTTACCCTCGGTTTCCGGTTTTATTTTGCAGAAATGCTTTACTCTTACTGCAGTGTGCAACAAGTGTCATAGCAGCCGCCGAGCAAACGCACAGAGTAACGTCATAACATCATTTTCAACACACTCAAATGTATCTAATATGATAAACAGAGCTGCGTTACCTCATACTCATGACCGGAAAAGCGGAAATGGCGCTGGCGACTGTGCCATAATAAAAGTCCCCGCTGCTCGCGAGGCGTGTGTTGCGTTCATCTTATTAACAATCGCTCCAGCGGCCTTGCTCAGCTCCCACAACACTCGGTCCCGCTCTGCTTCATACTACAGTAACGTTAATAATCGCATCCATGAACATGATTTCTGAGTCCTATCCCGATTCTTTTCAACTGGCTGTGAGGAGAAGACCACATGTCCCAAGATTCTGCGCTCAAACTTGGCGTCATCAAGCTACGCCTTTGTTTTGAATAGGCGACCTCTAGCGGACGGAAAAGTTACAAAGTGCACCTTTAATATTTCATTCTCTCTTGCTTTTGCATGTGCTCAATTTCTTGGTATGTCAAAATTTGCATTGCATCACAAATAAAACAATTGACTTCAAGCACAACTACGTAATATGATTACAAAATCTTTAACATTTTTTAATAATATTTAACTAAAGGGTGAAGATGCCAATTTTCCTAGGTCAGGCCACTACTGTATATACTTAAAATTTAATTTGAGTTTGAGACCACTGCACTAAAATGTTTGTTAACGGATATCAGCGCACCTGTTTGACTCTCTGCCCTGTGGGACTGTCCGCTATGGTGAACCCGAAACCCTCTGCGCCTTTGGTTATAGTGAGACTCAGAAGCTCAGGAACCACTTGGGCCCCGGCGGTTGCTCCCGAGGATGACGCCATGGAGACGCTGTCATCGGGTGGGGGTCCCGGTGTGGTCAGGGATGGAGGCTGTGAGCCGTCTAGGTGGGTGTCTCCAGGGTGGGGAAGCGGGGTAAGGCCCTCGCCGTGCTCAGGTACTAAGCGGCCAGTCAAAGACATGTACTCCATGTAATTTTCATAGTTGTTCCTTCCATTGAGCAGCAACGGGTGATCAACTAGGCCCAAAGGGGGCATGGAGGAGCTAGCCGAGGGGTCCTCTGGGTCGTAAGGGAGGGGGTAGCCTCGACACAGCACAAGGGTGACACTCTGGCCAATGGGGACCGACTGGAAGAGCTTCACCACATCGGCATGGGTGGTGCCCAAGACACAGATGTCATTGATGTAGACGATCACATCACCTGATGAAGAAATTATGAAAAAAAATAAGAGTACACTGAATAAAATGGCTTTTTGATTTTACTTTTTTAAGGCAAGAGGTTACACTAAATTAATTTATCTTCATTTTAAACATACATATATATATATATATATATATATATATATATACATATATATATATATATATATATATTCATATATTCGTTTTAGTTATTTCAGTTCAAATGTATTGAGTAGACACCAATATATTCAAGTCTGTGATTTTGAGTAAATGGAAAAGACCTGTGTGTATTTGACATTCAGCTATGTTGTACAACTAACTGTCTGCAAAAATCAGTCATGTAATCCCAACTCAAATGGATTAAGTAAACTTCAATGTTAAATATATTTAAGTGGATTGAACACAGTGAAATAAAGTTGACAAAATGTATAGCAATTGTGTTGCTTTAGCTCATTTTAATTAAATAGTTTGAACAAGCAGTAAAAATATTTTTTTTTCAGTGTACTAAACATGCATATTTAAACAAAATATGAAGCGCCATATTCCCGAGTGCATTATGTCATCGCTCTCACATCGACCACTCGCTCTGAGTGCGTATGTACATAAATTAGCTACATTATTAAGGATATTGGCTCTCTTACAAAACATAATTATGCTGCCTTCTGAATGGGTGTTCACACTGAGAGGTTTACAATGAGAAGGCAACTGCAAGTCATTAATTTTCAATGAAACCAGTTTAATTCTAAAGACATGACCAACCAATGTTTTACAATGAAGTAGAGAAGACTTCAATTTTATGCAAATGAGCAATGCGATGACAACCAAACTAGAGATATTGATACAGTTACAGGATACAGTAGTCGAGCCAATGCTTGTTACCAACAAGTAGAATAAAAAGCAATCCCAGAATGCAACTCAACAAATCAATAAATGTCAACTAGAAATATATTTTTTATTCAATACTAAAACATGCTATTTTCCATTGGAATCAACTGTAAGTCGTGTCTCCTGCGTATTTCACACGAGAACTAATATTTATGTGATGTGCAAAGTTGTCCTCTTGAGGCTTGATCACATCAAGAACGAAAACTATAAAGTGTCCACATCAACACATGATAACGTTCTGTTTATTCTAAATGCTCGCTGAAGTTATGTCGTCTTCTGCTTTAAATGCTCAAGCTCTTTAATGTTGCGTGGATTTTGATTGGCTGCAAATGTTTTTATCGTGTCTCAGCTGGGAAAAATCACTCTGAAAGCGATTCCAATAATATCGTTCCTCTTTCACATTTACCGATGTTCTGCAAATTTCGCGGGCGAAATTCAGTCAATTCAATAGGAATCCATGTGATAGATTTTAATCCACACTGCTTCGGGGGGTTAATAAAGGCCTTCTGAAGTGAATCGATGGGTTTGTGTAAGAAAAATCATATTTTACTTTATAAAGTTTTAAATATGGATATATCTAGCTTCTGGCGGACCGCCTTCCGTATTCAACTTACACAGAAAGTGTAACTCCTCTCGCAGTTCAAAACGCTTGCGCTACGTCTGACGTCATTGTCGCGCCAGTTATGCTTTTTCCGTAAGTTGAATATGGAAGGCGGTCCGCCGGAAGCTAGATATTTTACTTTATAATGTGTTAAATATGGATATTTTTCTTACAAAAACCCATTGATTCGCTTCAGATGGCCTTTATTAACCCCTGGAGCTGTGTGGATTACTTTTATAATGGATGGATACACTTACTGCCATTTACTGCCATTATACAGCTTGGAAGCATTTTTTAATATAACTCAGATTGTATTCATCTGAAAGAAGAAGGTCATATACACCTAGGATGGCTTGATGGTGAGTAAATCATGGGGTAATTTTCATTTTTGGGTGAACTATCCCTTTAAGTACATACATACTCAGGGTTAATAAATTAGCTGTTCTTTGACCCACATGTTTACTAAATCATATCACTTTGCTAGCTGGAGGCACATGCAAATAAAGCCACTGCCAGCATCATTATCTCTGATGGCCTTGGGAAGTGATGTCATCTTCGGTGCGCACAGTTACACTTCTAAAGTTAACACAGGATCAAGGAAAAGAACAAGCCATCTAGAAAGGTAGGCTCACAGCGAGGACACAACATTTACGTACTAGGTTAAGAGTTCCTGTACAAGAGAACAGAACAACTTATGAAAAAGCAGCAAATAAGCCTACGGTGTCCATCTGTGATGACTCACTCAAATATGCTCTTTCATCAGAGAAAAACACAATGCGACAACCATGACCTTTCGCTAGCTCTGAGCAAGCTATTAGAGACTGTTGTCAAGCGGTGGCTACAGAGATAATGATGTTTCCTAGTCCATGCACTAAAGGCATTCTCCTGAGATGTGAGGTCACTGCTCAGCACTGCTTATACAGTGGGGAGAACAAGTATTTGATACACTGCCGATTTTGCAGGTTTTCCTACTTACAAAGCATGTAGAGGTCTGTAATTTTTATCATAGGTACACTTCAACTGTGAGAGACGGAATCTAAAACAAAAATCCAGAAAATCACATTGTATGATTTTTAAATAATTAATTTGCATTTTATTGCATGACATAAGTATTTGATCACCTACCAACCAGTAAGAATTCCGGCTCTCACAGACCTGTTAGTTTTTCTTTAAGAACCCCTCCTGTTCTCCACTCATTACCTGTATTAACTGCACCTGTTTGAACTCGTTACCTGTATAAAAGACACCTGTCCACACACTCAATCAAACAGACTCCAACCTCTCCACAATGGCCAAGACCAGAGAGCTGTGTAAGGACATCAGGGATAAAATTGTAGACCTGCACAAGGCTGGGATGGGCTACAGGACAATAGACAAGCAGCTTGGTGAGAAGGCAACAACTGTTGGCGCAATTATTAGAAAATGGAAGAAGTTCAAGATGACGCTCAATCTCCCTCGGTCTGGGGCACCATGCAAGATCTCACCTCGTGGGGCATCAATGATCATGAGGAAGGTGAGGGATCAGCCCATAACTACACGGCAGGACCTGGTCAATGACCTGAATAGAGCTAGGACCACAGTCTCAAAGAAAACCATTAGTAACACACTACGCCGTCATGGATTAAAATCCTGCAGCGCACGCAAGGTCCCCCTGCTCAAGCCAGCGCATGTCCAGGGCTGTCTGAAGTTTGCCAATGACCATCTGGATGATCCAGAGGACGAATGGGAGAAGGTCATGTGGTCTGATGAGACAAAAATAGAGCTTTTTGGTCTAAACTCCACTCGCCGTGTTTGGAGGAAGAAGAAGGATGAGTACAACCCCAAGAACACCATCCCAACCGTGAAGCATGGAGGTGGAAACATCATTCTTTGGGGATGCTTTTCTGTAAAGGGGACAGGACGACTGCACCGTATTGAGGGGAGGATGGATGGGGCCATGTATCGCGAGATCTTGGCCAACAACCTCCTTCCCTCAGTAAGAGCATTGAAGATGGGTCGTTGCTGGGTCTTCCAGCATGACAACGACCCGAAAAACACACAGCCAGGGCAACTAAGGAGTGGCTCCGTAAGAAGCATCTCAAGGTCCTGGAGTGGCCTAGCCAGTCTCCAGACCTGAACCCAATAGAAAATCTTTGGAGGGAGCTGAAAGTCCGTATTGCCCAGCGACAGCCCCGAAACCTGAAGGATCTGGAGAAGGTCTGTATGGAGGAGTGGGCCAAAATCCCTGCTGCAGTGTGTGCAAACCTGGTCAAGAACTACAGGAAACGTATGATCTCTGTAATTGCAAACAAAGGTTTCTGTACCAAATATTAAGTTCTGCTTTTCTGATGTATCAAATACTTATGTCATGCAATAAAATGCAAATTAATTACTTAAAAATCATACAATGTGATTTTCTGGATTTTTGTTTTAGATTCCGTCACTCACAGTTGAAGAGTACCTATGATAAAAATTACAGACCTCTACATGCTTTGTAAGTGGGCAAACCTGCAAAATCGGCAGTGTATCAAATACTTGTTCTCCCCACTGTATGTCGATAAGTGTTAGTATATTAAAAGGGGGCATATCATAATTCTAAACAGTCCACTGAGGCAAGAAATTTAGGCTTGCTGGATTTGTTTGTCTTTCTTAGCAACAGTAACTATTGTTGGGGTGACAATCATTGGTAATAAAACTGAAAGGTGTCACTGAATTGATCTGTACATTTTATCTCTTAGATCAATTTAGAAAACAAGTTTAAGGTTGTAAATAATGTTAAAATGAACACGCCCTACCGATATACATCGACATACATCAGCTATGGCAATTAATTGGCAAACCTTTGGCCATTTTGAAATTATTGTCATCAGCCAGTAGCGGCTCCTGGACGTAAATTTAGGTAGGGCAGATTCTGGGTCTTAGCGCTAGTTTATGATTTACATTTTGTAAGCTTTATATTCTAATCGCTGAACATAGACTCACTTTGGGCAGAATTCTAATGTCATTGCGTTACTCAGCCTGAGGGTGGCGTGCGGTGTTCTAATGATGATTGACAGACTTAGTACACACGACTAACGCATAGAATACCATCTTAGAATTGCCTTAATGTAGTATTTATTGCCTCAGATGTTGTTTTAGAATATTGCAAGTTGTGTAGGAACTCCAGTGAGGAAAGTCATGTCTATTCCCAGAACAAACATGAAACAAACACAACAGAACTACTGTATATAAAGGCTATCCACATGAGCATGTTTAAACTAAAGGATTTATACTTTCATTAGTTTGATACGCTACTCTACATAGGAAGAACAGACATGCCAACTAGTTACTGACCTGATGCAGACACATAGCTGAAGCGGACTGATATCGTCTTGGTCTGGAGCGAGGTTTACATGAGGTCACATGAAAACAGGTGGGGCAGCCAGAAATCTGCCCCAATAGCTCTCTATGAGAGCGTGCTGCAGTTCCATTTTTCAACACAGATTTACACTGGAAATTTGTGGGGCGCTGTAGAGCTGAGGGAGGCCTCAGAGACTGGCTGCCCCACCTAGCATCATGAATACATGCCTGTCGAATCCATGCGCTTCATTTTTAATATATCCTGCTCACTTCACGACTTAAAAAGTCTAGAAAAACCGAAAAATATTTGTTGCAGAATTCTGAATACATTTACAATTTATTATTAATTCAGTGTATATAAAGGTCCATGTTTGGATGAATATTTTGGTGGGGCTCTGCCCCACCTGCCCATACAGATGAGCCGCGGCTGGCATTAGCCAATCACCATGCTATCCTAGGCAGATTAACATTTCCCTTGTGTAGGCAGCATGCATCGTTTGTAAAGAAGTCAATCCCAGAATGCACTGCGACAGTGGAATAACATTATTCAAGAGGATGGATAAAATAAGAGAAGTGTTGATAATCATATAAAATCACATAATATATATTAAAGGTAAATTTTAATAATATAATAATTTTATATTATTATTTAATAATATAAAAACATTATTTTTTATTATTATTATTATTTATAAAGTACATACACTCACCTAAAGGATTATTAGGAACACCTGTTCAATTTCTCATTAATGCAATTATCTAATCAACCAATCACATGGCAGTTGCTTCAATGCATTTAGGGGTGTGGTCCTGGTCAAGACAATCTCCTGAACTCCAAACTGAATGTCAGAATGGGAAAGAAAGGTGATTTAAGCAATTTTGAGCGTGGCATGGTTGTTGGTGCCAGACGGGCCGGTCTGAGTATTTCACAATCTGCTCAGTTACTGGGATTTTCACGCACAACCATTTCTAGAGTTTACAAAGAATGGTGTGAAAAGGGAAAAACATCCAGTATGCGGCAGTCCTGTGGGCGAAAATGCCTTGTTGATGCTAGAGGTCAGAGGAGAATGGGCCGACTGATTCAAGCTGATAGAAGAGCAACTTTGACTGAAATAACCACTCGTTACAACCGAGGTATGCAGCAAAGCATTTGTGAAGCCACAACACGCACAACCTTGAGGCGGATGGGCTACAACAGCAGAACACCCCACCGGGTACCACTCATCTCCACTACAAATAGGAAAAAGAGGCTACAATTTGCACGAGCTCACCAAAATTGGACAGTTGAAGACTGGAAAAATGTTGCCTGGTCTGATGAGTCTCGATTTCTGTTGAGACATTCAGATGGTAGAGTCAGAATTTGGCGTAAACAGAATGAGAACATGGATCCATCATGCCTTGTTACCACTGTGCAGACTGGTGGTGGTGGTGTAATGGTGTGGGGGATGTTTTCTTGGCACACTTTAGGCCCCTTAGTGCCAATTGGGCATCATTTAAATGCCACGGCCTACCTGAGCATTGTTTCTGACCATGTCCATCCCTTTATGACCACCATGTACCCATCCTCTGATGGCTACTTCCAGCAGGATAATGCACCATGTCACAAAGCTCGAATCACTTCAAATTGGTTTCTTGAACATGACAACGAGTTCACTGTACTAAAATGGCCCCCACAGTCACCAGATCTCAACCCAATAGAGCATCTTTGGGATGTGGTGGAACGGGAGCTTCGTGCCCTGGATGTGCATCCCACAAATCTCCATCAACTGCAAGATGCTATCCTATCAATATGGGCCAACATTTCTAAAGAATGCTTTCAGCACCTTGTTGAATCAATGCCACGTAGAATTAAGGCAGTTCTGAAGGCGAAAGGGGGTCAAACACAGTATTAGTATGGTGTTCCTAATAATCCTTTAGGTGAGTGTATATACTTTATTTGAAACTACCTATATTTTATATAATCTACAATACTTAAATACTATAAAGATACCTATACCTATATAATAGAAATATTAAATATAAAAGTTCATAGATTCATAACCCAATTCACCCTTATGCTAGAATATAACAAACTTATAAAGTTTAACACAAATTTGAAATGAAACACATTCGTTGAGGTCCTGATTTCCTTGACCTTCTCACCTGTGTCCATCTTGCTATCTTGGGCTGCAGGTCCATCAGGTATGACGCTCTTGACCTGTAGGAACTCGTCTGGCTCGTCCCCACCAATGATGGTGAAGCCGAATCCCATGTTACTCTTCTGCAGCACTGTGGTGAGGAACGTCCCTTTGAGTTGTGTGGCGTCCCTCGTGAATGGAGGCTTTTCTGTGAAGACAAACACACATGAAAAATCAGAGGAAAGCACTGCACACTGCACAACCACCTCTACTGCATGGTCTTTGGTGCTTCGGTAACCTAGCTTAAGTGACATGAAAGTAGGGTACACCCGAGCAACCCAAAACCGAGGATCACCAACAAACCAATTGGGTGAAGATGGCATATATGGGCCACAGAGAAAAGAAGTACCTCTATATATCGTGGGCAATGGCAGCGCCGATAGACCTTGACTTTGCATTTGATGTTGCTGTTGGATCCTTCGTTTGGCCTCTAGGACGGGGTTCTCAAACTGTGTCCTTCTGTTAATGTGGCTGCGGGGCAGAACGAGCAGATATATTTAAATCACGCTGGGACCCTCCCACCCCCGGCGAACTTATTGAAGAGAATGACGCGGATGATTCGGGGTCGGATTCTGCAAATACTTGGTGCTTGATAAAAGAAATTTGAAGAACTTACTCAACATAGTAACTGCCATAAATAGGGTCGTCTATTTTCTCCCAGCCATATGGAAGTTCTGTAGAAAGAAAAAAATAAGATGGTCGGCACCTCGTTGCAAATGTTGTTTATCCCCGTTGCATGTTAACCCGTATTTAATGTAGTCTGGGTTGTTTTTTCTGTTTCCTTGCATAGTCCTGTCATGTTTTTTGAGGCTATATACATATTAGTGCTGTCAAAATTAGTGCGTAAACGCATGCAATTAATTTTTCAGTTAAACGCATTAAAAATATTTAACGCCGTTTTTCTGTCATCCTTTGGCTAGCATTACATTATAGAATCACGCAATTCATGCAAATTCTTTTAAACCATTCAAGCGCCACAAGACAAAAGAGAACACGCCAGAATTCTCTTTCACGCTTGAACGAACAATAACACACACAATTATGTCAAAATGGCAGTTTTGTCGAGTATCCTCATAAGAGCAGTCTTAAATGAGTTAAATAACATTTTAAATGAACTTAAAGAGTTGTGAGAAAATGATATGCGAGGGACAGCGCATCAGATCCGCATCATGTTCTGCAGCGGCAGATCTTAAAGTGACAGCAGTCACTAATGCTGTCTGTCATTAATGTTAATCAAAGAACAAAGGTAACAGAGAAAATTGTAGCTTTAATAAGGATTAATCTTAGAATTTATGCAGTTAAGACTGTAAAGTGTTTGATAACAGGTAAATATGACATTTATTATAATTGGTTTATGTGAAGATTGTTTTAAAGGTGCACTGTGCAGATTTTAGCGGTGAGGTTGTGAATTGCAACCGTCTACCGCTCACCCCTCCCTTTCGAAGCATGTAGAGAAGCTACGGTGGCCGACACAGGACAAAGATGTCGTCGTCTGAGACAGCAGAGAGTAGCTAGTGCTCTGTAGAGCAGTTTGTCCATTTAGGGCTACTGTAGAAACATGGTGGCGCAAAATGGTGACTTCACTATAAGGTAATAAAAACATAACGGTTCATTATGTAAGGTCTTTATACACCACTGAAAACATAGTTATGTAAATTATATAATATATAATATTACATAAATACTACAGACTGCACCTTTAAGTTCACTTGAATTAAAAGTTATTTTTTTAAAGCCTAATAAATGTTGAAATGTATAGCTTTCAATTATACTTTATTGTTGAATGTCATTAATATAAAAAAAAAATAATAATAATAAATTCATAGAGACATCAGTAGCAGTATTAGTATCAGTGATACTGGCCTTCATTCATAAAAAGATGCCATTACAACAAATATTTAAATTTAATAACTATATTAATTTGGAGTGTAACTGTGAAATTATTACAATATAAAAATATTAAACACTAGGTCATGATTAATTACAGAAAAATGTGCGCTTAATTCATGAATTCTTTTTAATCGATTGACAGCACTAATATATATAAAAAACTTTCTTTGTTACCTTTATATATATATATATATATATATTTTAGTGCTGTCAAATCAATAATTTGCAATTAATCACATCCAACATAAAAGTTTGATATATATATATATATATATGTGTGTGTGTGTGTGTATGTATATGTGTATCTATGTAATTGATTTGACAGCGCTAACATATGTATATAGCTCTAAAACTATTAAAAATCACTTTCTGTAATTGGAATAAAGCTGAAATAAAGTAAAACAAATATTACATGACAAAAAATCTAAAATCTACATTTTAAGTTTAAGTTGTACAATTACTAAAACTAACACTGAAATAAATAACTTCAAACTAAACAGAAATAACAAACAAAAACTAAAAACAACGACAAAAGTACATAACAAAATGACTAAAACTAAAGTACAAAAATAAAAACTAAATTAAAATATGAATACTATAAACTATATAAATAATACTAAAATAAGACTTATTACACACAAAATATTATTGTATTATATTGTAATTTTATTGAATATTTATTGAATATTTTATTCTGATAATCTTTTAGTCCATTTTTAATTTAACCTGTAAACTTTTTATTATTATTCCAAGCATGTGGAATTAGCATTGCTTATGAAATGTGTTATATAAATAAGTTTTCCTTGCCTTGCCGCTGCATCATTTTATCAGGCAGGCTTCAAGTTAAGTATTACCAAATCACTTTTATATTCATAAATATTTACAACAACATTGAAAGGTGAACCGGAGTGTATGAAACCTTCAGATGCAAGAAGCTTCAAATGAGCTATTTAATGCATGGCACGAAGCATGCGTGTCATGAAAACATTTCTCACAGTTTTCATTATAGTGAAGCCCAGTCCAGTAAATCAATAACCCCAGGGATGCCTGCAGCGTATGATAATACATGGCACAAATCAGTCTAGACATCTTTTAAGAACATGCATTCCCTGTACACGCCAGAATTTCGATTGCGTATCCTGAACAATCCAGCCGGCCGTTCACGCTGGCAGTCAGTGTGTAAAACAAAGCTTAATTAGGACACACAGCGGTAAGTGAGGGGAGGTCTGGCAGCCCGAAGGTTAGAGCCAACATACTTTCATGCAATTCAATCTGCCTGAGAGACACAAAACAAATTCAAGGGCTGGCGAGATCACCATGACAACAAAGGGCTGTCATCATGTGCAGCATTCAAGATGCTTTTCCTGTCTGTTTTGTTTTTCAGCCAAATTTGACATTATTGAAACATCAAGAAGAAATGGGGTACATGCACAAACTCACACAGTAATTATCAAAAACATCACCAGCGGGACATGCTGCAGTTTTTGCCAGCGTTCTTCAGAAACATGCACACATGAAGTCATGCATGTGTGAATAAAAGGTGTGCGGCAAACATGCAAATCGAGCTCATGCACACAAACACCAGGGTAACATAATAACTCATATCTCTTCAGACATCGCCCATCTCCAGTAATTAACCTCACACATGCCATTTTTTCCCAGTCACTCCGTCAGAGCTTGTTTACAGACATGCCCCCCATTTCTTGTGCTTCGGACATTAATTATATCTCAAAACGTATAGTTTGTTGACAGGTGTGTTATGACTTTCCTAAAAAACAGATCTATGACCTGGCAGATGATAAAAAAAGCTATATTTAAAAAAAAAAACAAAAAAAAAAAAACAATAGGCCTATTATTAACACCAGTAAGCAACCACCTAGCAACAACCCAGAACACCCTAGAAACCACCAAACAATGCCCTAAAAACCACTCAGAACACCTAAGCAACGACTAAACAATGTTCGATGAACTACATAGAAACCACTCTGAACACCTAATAACCTTCTAGCAACACTTATTAATGCACAGAACACTATAGCAATCACCTGAAATGCCCTTACAACTATTTAGAATACCCTTAAAACTACCTAGCAACCACTGAACGCATAGCAACTACTCCCTCCCTACACCCTAGCAACCAGCAAACAATGCTTGAGGAAGTAACTACTAGAAACCTTTCAGAACACCCTAGAAACCATCAAACAATGCCTTAGAAACCACTTAGAACACCCAAGCAAACACCAAACAATGCCATAGAAACTATCCAGAACTATCTAGCAACCGCCAAACAATGCCCTGGCAACCACCCAGTACACCTTGGCATCACAGCGGTGAGATTTCATGGATAAACATTTTACTGCAAATTAGAGCTGCATGATTCTGGAAAAACTGAGAATCACGATTTTTTTGTTTCAAAAACAGATTGCGTTTCTCTCGTGATTCTGAACAGACAACTAAATAAAATAACATGTAAATTACTAGAGGATTAGTGCTGCAGTCTATTTAAAAGTGTTTAATTAGAATGGATATTTTTTTTTTAATTGGTTTGAATGAATGATTCAATGACTCACTCATAAATACTTCACTTGTGCTGCATCCCAATTCACATACTATCCGGCCTAAATAGTATTCGAAAACAGAATTAGTACGTCCCAAATCGTAGTATGTTGAAATGAGTATTCCAAAGACACCCGGATGGTCTACTATTTCCGAAGTGCAGATCGGTGCACACTCTAACAGCTAATATTGCCCACAACCCATTGCGAGTTGACGAGGATTTGAACGCGGATAAAAAGTGTTAAAAAAAAAAATACAAACATGGCGGATGTGCGAGTCCGATGGTTAAGTAGAGAGGTTTAGATAAAGGGGTTTGAGTGAATAATTATCAGTGTCTAACTTGACCAAAATATATGTATTTAATATTATCCACATTATATTTAATCTGCAACAGCATTGGGAACTTTTGTAATGATACGTTTGGCCATTAACTTTTAAATGCATCATTATATTTAAATTGCAAACACATGAGGGGAGTCTCCGCATGAAAGACCCTCAAATGACAGACCAACGTGCTACTACAATTCTCTCCAGTACGGTAGGGTTAAATTAAATTTAACTATGTCAAGATGATTGACGGCAGTTTACGGTGACAGGATGCACGTAACTAAGCGACAGAGCTGTCTGTTAAAGATGTCAAAGTAGTATGTCCCAAAGCTTGCATACTTTTCTGCTACACACTCAAAAGTATGTACTTTTTCTTCACAAAAAGAGCATAGCCGGAGTTTGGCCCCCCCAGACCAGAGCCAATGATTTTGTCTGAGCTATGAATACAAAATAAAAATAAAAATGTAAAAATAATATAATTAATATTTTCTCATTTTATTTGTCTTATCTTAGAATGAGTAAAGCTAATTGTTTTTAGGATGACAAGAAAATGTAAAAAGTTAAATTTTTTGGCTGATTAATTTTTTAGGCTGCTCTACCTTAGTGGTCTAACAGCGCTCGTCAATGTCAAAATGATCGAGAGGGCCAATCAAATCAAAGAAAGCGGGTCTTACTGTCATACTGTCACACATGCAACGAGAGTTCGTGGAAAGATGTAAGTAGATGCAAGTCTTAGACAACTGTTTTATGATAGAAACGTTCAACTATCTAGTGATGCAAACTACTCAACTTTTTATAAAATTTTGCCGTTTTGAATTGAAAAAATGCGATCATGATTCACGGAATTCATAAATGAATGTGATGACGAGGCAAAAAAGCGTTTGCATTTTCTACAAATTAGACATACGAGTAAGAGTGAATTTGTGCACATTTTAAAATAAAATATTATTTGCAAATAGTTTAAATTGATTACTTCATTAGCCTACTACAATTAGAACTTATTTTACCATTCTTATTTATTTATTCCCTTAAATGCCTTTTAATCATTTAATTATTCAATTCCTTTATTATTATTTATAATAATATAAATTATACCCCAAGGTGGTCTATTCTGATCACTACTGTAGGCATCAGTGATTATATCTGAACTATAAACTTTTATCCCAGTACTTTTTTCCCCACGGTTTTTTAACGTTACTTTAATATTCCCCTAACGTTATTTTAACGTAGCTCTAACATTATTCTAACGTTCCCCTAACATTAATCTAATGTTCCCAGAACGTTCCCCTAACCTCTTTACTCCTCATTACCCCACTGCACGTCAGTAATCATCCAGCACACCCGCGACCCAGTATAGTAGGGGTATGGAAGATGGATGTATGGATGGATGCCTATAATCAGTATTATACAAACCATCTTGTTTTTATTTATTGTTTAATTAATAAAAATTACCAGAGCACATCAACCATCATATGGAAGATTAAATAAGATAAAATTTGTCCATTAATATGTATGATTTACCATATTTCATGGGGTACCCAGACTTCAACACAATCTATGGTTTTTAAAATATGAAATTTATTCACAGACATTAAAAAATAATAAACAATTATTTGACTTAAAGTAGGATATCAGTACATTTATTTCTTACCACTGAATTGAATGCTTATTTTGGTCCGTAATCAGTAACTTTTCGATCATCAAAGATTGATAAACAAATGTTAGTCAGTCAGGCAATAAAATGAAATAACGAATTAACTTTTAAATTACGCGAGTGCGCGGGTTTTCTGTGGAAGACAGGAGAAAGCGCGTGCTGGAGAACCGCGTGCAGATCAGAGGCGCGCAGTAAATGAAGATAGAAACAAACCCACGAATTTATGATTTCTATGCTTTTCATACTATGCTTAACCCTGGCTTAATATTTTAGCTATAAAGCTGGATTTATCTTATCATTATAACAAGTTTTGATTGATTTCATTTCAACAGAAATGCTGTAGGCCTAGCCTATTAAACTAATTTCAAAGCTCTGTATAGGTCATTACACAAAAACATCCGCAACGTTTTAATTGGAAGGTTAGTTTACATGGTTATTAAATAATAACCATTAGGGAATGTTCTGTATCATAAGTTATTTTTTGGTTATTTAAACTAACCACTATGTTACAGCTCTACTGCAAATTTAAAAAAAAAATGAAAAACATAAATGCAATTTTTATATTATTATTCACTTCAAGAAATGTACTATATAATTTCTGACACAGCCTAAACATATATAAAAAAAAAAAAAAAAAAAAAAAAATTCATAATAAAAGCCATGCTGTGTTCAGATAGTCATTGAGTGAATGGATGCTGAGCTGAACAGAACGCTGGGTTGGAGGAGGTGGGAGGGGAGCAGGTGTGACGACCGATGAGGTTCTCGCACCTCCCTAGGAGGGTTAGAGCAATCAATTCCCTCCTACACACACAGACTGACCGGCTACACAGCATCCACTAATGCTTGACCCTCTTCCTCGCAATCAGAAACCAGTCTCATATTTAGGGTTCACATTAAGAACAAACCTTTCCCAGAGGAGACAGGACGAGACTCTTATATGTCACACATACGCAGCTTTAACTGAGAGAGAAAGGCGAGTAACACACCAGATGGCGACACTTTCTTAAGTGAGAAGTGTGACATAACCTTGGCTGGAATTACTGGAGCTTTCTTTTAAAGATTATAGCCTGATATGAAAGAAGTTAGAGCCAAATGAATCAAAATGTATCCAAGTAGAGTTATATTCACAATGTTAAATATTTAATCAAATTTATAATAGGTCATATTTATCACTTCTCTTTGTATATGTATATGTAACTTATATGGAGGTGCAAAACTACATATTTTCAGTGTTTTTAAATAAATATTAAATCATATAAAATAATTTACAAAATATAACCTACTCAACGTTCCCGCATGAGCAAACATCAGTGCGGATTAAAAATGTAAACATTAAAATTATTTATAAATGCAGTGAATATGGACAACGGGATATGATGTCATGCTCTTAGGCTTCTATTTTTAATAAATAATGAATTATAAACAACAAATAATAATAATATTTAAAATGTTCAAATACATTACCTACTTAATGCTCCGGCAATACTGCAAGCTTCCATTAGAAGTAAAAAATGTTTATACATTTTTAACAAATATTATTTCCTTCTGTAATGCTTTAGCATACCATATTTAAAAAATAATTTGTTTTTAATAAAGTATTGAACAAATAAGATCAAAATGTTAATTTATTGATGCATCAAATAATACATTCTGTAATGCTTAACAGGTCATTAATGTACCACATTTAGAAAATCATTTTTAATAAATAATAAATTAATAATATTCAAAAAGTTCAAATATATTACCTACTCAACGTCTGCACAATATTGCAATTTAATTTTAATAAATATAATGCTATAATGCTTAACAGATTATTAATGCACCACTTTTAGAGCAAATCCAAAATATTTTTTTTAGAGAAAATCCTATGTATGCAGGGCCATTATGGGCCCTTCAAGGTTTTAAGACAATGATTTAACCCAGACCACCTTAAATATCTTTTCTCAAGCCTCCTTAAATCAATGGTACTCCATTGGCAGTTGCCATGGCAACTATGGGAGAAGTCTCTTTTTCAGGCTCTTTCATTCACTGAGTGGCTTATGTATATTAGAGTGCATTGAATGCACATGTGTAAATATGAGTGTGTGCATGTGTGCCGGATGCGTCTTTAAATGTCCTGTGAAAATTGTGCTATCAAAACCAACCAGCAGGAATCATTAATTAGCAAGCACCGAGTAAATTTTGGAGCGTTAGAACAATGGAAAAATTATTCCATTGTTGCTAAATTAA
This sequence comes from Coreius guichenoti, assembly GCA_039654105.1. Lineage (NCBI taxonomy): Eukaryota > Metazoa > Chordata > Actinopteri > Cypriniformes > Gobionidae > Coreius > Coreius guichenoti. Next base: position 16,935,968 of record CM077191.1, read on the forward strand.
ACAGACACGCCTCTGTAGTTACACAAAGATGTTTAAGCTTTGTGACTAACATTGATTTTGAAGGCAAAATTAGGTTGACACATACACATCTTTTATCTAGCCTTTGATGGGAATTTATGATGAATCTGTGCCGCCCCATGAGGATCATAATCTAACAGACATCTGAATTAAATTCTGAATAATGTACATGTCTGAACTTTGAAGACAGATGTGGATCAAATTTGCAATACACAAAGTGATTTTTATGCAGCAGATAGTATTGAACACAATGGAAATCAATCATGATTATGTGTATGAGCTTAAGTTGTTGCACAGACCTGGCCAAAAAATAGATCTATGTTGTACGGAGAGGGATATTAGTAGTCATATCACAGAAAGGCATTAAAAGGCCTGTGGAAAGAGATATTGATTTCTCTGGCCCCATTAAATTGCATTTTAATTCAACAGAAGGTTTCAAAGATTGTAGATTTGGGTACATAGAACCACAATGAATGAATGAATGAATGAATGAAACAAATGAAGGCATGCATGGATGGATGGATGGATGAATGAATGAATGAATGAATGAATGAATGAATGAATGAATGAACAAACAAATCAATGGAGTATAGATACTTAAAGGATGGGTGAATGAACAAACAAAAACAAATAGAGGATGGATGGATGACTGAAAAAACAAACAAACAAATGAATAAACAAACAAATGACTCACTGAGCGAACAAATGAATGAACTGAGGATAGATCGCCTGATGTGTGGATGGATGGATGGATGGATGGATTAACAAACAAACAAATGATGAATGGCTTAATACAGTGCATCCGGAAAGTATTCACAGCGCTTCACTTTTTCTACATTTTGTTATGTTACAGTCTTATTCCAAAATGGATTAAATTCATTTTTTTCCTCAACATTCTACAAACAATACCCCATAATGACAACATGAAAGAAGTTTGTTTGAAATCTTTGCAATTTTTTTTTTAATTAAAAAAAAAAAAAAAAAAAAAAAAATCACATGTACATAAGTATTCACAGCCTTTGCCATGACACTCAAAATTGAGCTCAGGTGCATCCTGTTTCCACTGATCATCCTTGAGATGTTTCTACAACTTGATTGGAGTCCACCTGTGGTAAATTCAGTTGATTGGACATGATTTGGAAAGACACAGACCTGTCTATATAAGGTCCCACAGTTAACAGTGCATGTCAGAGCACAAACCAAGCCATGAAGTCCAAGGAATTGTCTGTAGACCTTCGAGACAGGATTATATCGAGGCACAGATCTGGAAAAGGGTACAGAAAAATTTCTGCAGCATTGAAGGTCCCAATGAGCACAGTGGCCTCCATCATCCGTAAATGGAAGAAGTTTGGAACCACCAGGACTCTTCCTAGAGCTGGCCGCCCGACCAAACTGAGCATTCGGGGGAGAAGGGCCTTAGTCAGGGAGGTGACCAAGAACCCAATGGTCACTCTGACAGAGCTTCAGCGTTTCTTTGTGGAGAGAGGAGAACCTTCCAGAAGAACAACCATCTCTGCAGCACTCCACCAATCACGCCTGTATAGTAGAGTGGCCAGACAGCACATGACAGCCCGCCTGGAGTTTGCCAAAAAGCACCTGAAGGACTCTCAGACCATGAGAAACAAAATTATCTGGTCTGATGAAACAAAGATTGAACTCTTTGGCCTGAACGGCAAGCGTCATGTCTGGAGGAAACCAGGCACCGCTCATCACCTGGCCAATACCATCCCTACAGTGAAGCATGGTGGTGGCAGCATCATGCTGTGGGGATGTTTTTCAGCGGCAGGAACTGGGAGACTAGTCAGGTTTGAGGGAAAGATGAATGCAGCAATGTACAGAGACATCCTTGATGAAAACCTGCTCCAGAGCGCTCTGAACCTCAGACTGGGGTGAAGGTTCATCTTCCAACAGGACAACAACCCTAAGCACACGATAACAAAGGAGTGACTATGGAACAACTCTGTGAATGTCCTTGAGTGGCCCAGCCAGAGCCCAGACTTGAACCCGATTGAACATCTCTGGAGAGATCTCAAAATGGCTGTGCACCGACGCTCCCCATCCAACCTGATGGAGCTTGAGAGGTCCTGCAAAGAAGAATGGAAGAAACTGCCAAAAATAGGTGTGCCAAGCTTGTAGCATCATACTCAAAAAGACTTGAGGCTGTAATTGGTGCCAAAGGTGTTTCAAGAAAGTATTGAGCAAAGGCTGTGAATACTTATGTACATGTGATTCTTTTAATTTTTTAATTTTAATACATTTGCAAAGATTTCAAACAAACTTTTTTCACGTTGTCATTATGGGGTATTGTTTGTAGAATTGAGGAAAAAAATTATGAATTTAATCCATTTTGGAATAAGACTGTAACATAACAAAATGTGGAAAAAGTGAAGCGCTGTGAATACTTTCCGGATGCACTGTAGATGACGAATAAACTTATGATCGAACAAATGAATGAATGAACAAACAAATAAATAGACGATGGATGGTTGGATGGATGGTTTAACAAACAAACAAATGAATCACTGAGCAAACGAATGAATGAATAGACGATAGATGGCTTAAAGGATGAATGAATGAACAAACAAATGGAGAAAGGATAGATGGATGGATGGATGGATGGATGGATGGATGGATGGATGGATGGATGGACGGATGAACAAACGCGCAAATTAATCAACACGCAAATGAATAGATGATAAATAGCTTAATAGATGAATTAACTAACAAACGGTTGGATGGATGGATGGATGGCTGAGCAAACAAACAAATTAATCACTGAGCAAATGAATGAATGAATAGAGGATAGATGACAATGGATGAATGAATGAACAAACAAATGGAGAAAGGATAGATGGATAAACAAACGCACAAATTAATCAATACGAATAGATGACAAATGGCTTAATGGATGAATGAACTAACAAACAGTTGGATGGATGGATGGATGGATGGATGGATGAATGATGGACAGACGAACAAACACACAAATTAATCAACACACAAATGAATAGATGATAAATGGCTTAATGGATAAATGAACTAACAAACGGTTGGATGGATGGATGGATGGATGGACAAACGAACAAATGATTAAACAAGCAATAGAATGAATTAATGAATAAATTAATGAAGGACAGATGCTTAATGGACTAATGGATAAACGAATTAATGGCTCTAAAGATGGGTGGCTTTATGAATGGCTTTATGAATGAACAAAAAAAGAAGAACAATTAAATAGATAAACTGATGCATCAATGTTGAATGAACTTTCTTTTTATCCAATCCATCCAGTCATTCATAAACACAGTGTGTAAACATCATGAGCTAGTAGAGTTTGTCTTTCTGGATGTTTCATGAAACCAGAGCACACAATCTGTCCTGACACAAAATGAACGCACAAAATGGAAATTCATGTTACACTCTCTCACGCGTATGTCTCCGGGGGGTTAAATTACAAGTAGAGGTCACGACACCAAATTTCTCCGAGCGTAAAAAGGAGAAAGATACTCACACACACGTTAAAACACCAGTGCACTCACCATCTTCCTCACATTCCTCTGGGGGCTTGGCTTTCTTCGCTAGTCGAGGGTCGAGCCATGACGTCGTTTTGGTATTGTGACTGAAAAGAAAATAATTTTGTAACTATTAATAGTACATATGATAGAGTTTAGTTACCAGTATCCAAATCCAAATTATGTCAGCCAAATGTTGGTACAAGCCTCACTTTGAAATGTAAAACATTCTAGACTAGATATCCCAGAAGGCCTCAGTCACAGTGGTTGGGGGTTTTCCAGTTAAAACAATGACAATCAATAGTTTTAATAAGTCCCTCGTTTCTCATTAAGGACAGATGGAGGGAGGGGAACATCTTTCTCTCACTCTTAAGACTGTTCTTCCCTCTGCTACTCTGGCAGATTCAGTTTTATGGTGATCCATTCATCATCATGATGATTCATGATGGTAATTGAAATTGTACCATGTTCTAACGCTAAGTGATACTGAATATTCATGTTATTTTAAAATACTGTCATGATATTCATGATTTAAATAAAAGAAAATAGTAAAATAAAATAGTATTTATTCAGAGTGGGTTAAAGAGTGATAAAACAGATGTTCTAGTATTTCAGATTTTAATTTCTTAGAGTTAGAAAAGTTTGAAAAAGTTGTCAGTTTAAAATCTCGATGAAATGAGTCAATGATTGGTTTGCATCATCACTAAAAAGTTCATGGAAGTCCACATTCAGCATTTTGTATCTTTTAAAATGTGTTCTTAAAAAAATAATAAATACTGCTTTTTATAACTAATTATTTTAATATTTTGGTTTATATAAATGAAAACAATATATTTTTGTTATTTCCTTCATCTAGCATTAAACATTTTAAATTGAATCGACTATGATTGTTGTTTAGTTGAAATAATGAAAAATGTATATATAATTATATAATTTATATAAAAATGTATTTATTAAATATATTAAATTAATAAATAAAAAAATCTACTAATTTCAGAGGCAAGTACTCAAATTGAATTCCTTCAAAAGATATAATTAACATAATATAACATTAAAATATATAATTTTAGCCAGCATCGCCTGCAGGATTTCACCTGAGGGTACTTTTTTTGTGGCAAAAACAGCCCTAAATAGTTAAAAAATTCAATATATGCTCATGTTAAAAATTCAACTTTGAGAGTTTTCATTTTCTAGTAGCCTATGTTTAGCATGACTGTCAGTCCAAATCCGATTTTTGTGTAAATTCGACTGAAATCCAATCAGATTTAATCAAATGTGAATGGCGAAAAAAAAAAAAAATCTTTCCAAATGATCTTTACAAATACGTTTCGAGCTACACTCATATATGCTTTGAAATCCAATTCAAATCACATTCCTGGAAATCCGTTTCAGTCTAACTGCTCGGATCGGATTTTGCGTGGTTTATGTGACTTTTTCACCCCACGTAAAACGTAAATGTCAGAAGTTGTTATAAGAAACATGCTAAAAGTCGCTGCAGAAACAAGGTTGTGTTGTTGCAAAGTGACAGACGAGCAGAAAACAACAATATAACGGAGAAATGTTTTGAGATTGGCGGAGACGACAGCACAGAATAAAGCCGCACATACCAGCCTCATACGTTTCTGTTCAAAACACGAAAACCGCAAAAAGGAAAAAAAATTGTCAAAGACATCCATCTAGCGCATGTCCACATAGGAAAACAACTGAAAAAACATTGTTTGTAGGAAAATATCCACTTCATCCAGCGCTGTTTGTTCTCAGTGTTCTTAAGCAGCCTATCTTGGTGTTGTCTCTGTTTTACTGACTGAGAAACCGCTTCAGATGATTCAGTGAAAGACACGTGTGAATCAATTCAGATTGTTTTGGCCATATTCAAAGAAAAAGAAAGAACCGACTGAAAAGAATGATTCATTCACAAATTATTGGCATCGCTGGTTCAGTCGACAGAAATACGGGACACTGCTGAAATTTCCACAGGGAAAGTGTTTCTCAGGTCTGTCGGAGCGTTCATGATAGGCAAAGTGCGTACACCCCTAGGCGCCGCTGATTTTAGCTACATTTCCAACCCGACTGTGTCTGAAGTCCAGCAAATCATTTCCAAACGCAGCCAACTGAACTGCAATAAACTGAGTGAGCTCAATACGGCACACATAAATAATTCAGACATCCGTAACAATCTGTAAAAGAGGACACTGCAACAGGTAGCGCTCCATATGTTCACACCTCTTTCATTATGAAGTGTGCTTTGAAGTGCACTTCACTCACTCTATGAAGTAAACTTCTCCTTTTTCAGTGTAGGCCATCTCCCAGTTGTCTGGCAAAGGGCCCAGTTCGTCGTTCTCCTGGGAGTCTTGTGGGGACTTGGGGGCGTCTACTTCTTCCTCCTGGGCATCTGTGGCGGTGAGGGTGGGGGTTTCAGGTGGGCATGGCTGGACGGGCACGTCTCCAGAAGCGTCGGTGCTCTTGTCCTCATGTTCGCTCGATTCTGGGAGGAAAACAAAATGAATCAGTGTCAAGCGTGACCTTCTGACTGAGAGACTTATTTGACAGTAGATTATTAGACAGCATGGTACAAAGAGATACGGTTACATAAAACAAACAAGTAATGATTAGGAATGTCCAATGTCAACTCATATTAATACATATTTCATTTTTAACACCACTAACACATTTATTGCATTTATTAAATTAAGACATGTTATAATAGTGAAGTATCCTAATGAGTCACAATGCATACATTTTTTTTTATCCAATCCCGCTCCAATCAGAAGAGAATCAGTCCAAAACAGCACTAATGTAAAGAAAACCCGGCTGATTACATCAGAGATGGCAGAAAGAATAGAGAATCGTGTTGTTTTCAGTGAATTATTCACTCGTGTATTTCGCTTTAAAACATGAGCTCTGTCATATTCTCTGAAGAGCACGAGCCCTCACACATCACGCTGTGTGAAATACAGACTGAACGGAACGTCAAAACATCCCACCGCCGTATGGCCAGATGATACGCAAACAACATTTCTCGGCTGGATAAAGTAAACCAGCATTTTGGTAGTAAAGTTTTGATAGATGAGGATTGCAATCAAGGTAAAGACGATTTCAGTGGCTTACAGGAATCATACAGTAAGCAGGCGTGAGTCCGTTATATTGATGTGCAAACAAACCGTGTATGTGCACTCTCTATGCACTGATCTCAAAGTGTATTTATGCACATACATATTTCAGTACATTCACGTTGTTTCCACACATATTTGATTTGTCATATGTATGTTGCTGTGTTTAGCAATTCTGAATGGATCCGTGCACGGTATATGCAGTCAGGTCAAGGTGGTTGGTTTAGGGGTTTTTTTTTGGCATCTCCATGAGGTTCTGTTCAGTATCACACTTTGCTGTTGCACTGTACACAACTATACAAACTGAATTGTGAAAAGTTTTTTTCTGTAATGTTTATTTAATGGGTGCTTTGGGGTGCATACATTTATGAATTATGGACTCCTTATATTATTTGGTTATTTAGTGTCCTTTTGGAGTCTCCAAATGTCCTTTTTTGGAAAGACACTTAAATTTACCTTGAAAAATGAAAATACTGTTTTGTGAGGATCACCCTTCAATTTAGATGGTTTACTTTTCTAGATATTGCAAATGATTAAAAAATTAACGTGCTAAACAAAACAAATGGTGTATACTAAATTTCACACAAAAGGGTGCGATTAATCACGATTAAATTTTTTTATCTATTGACAGCCCTAATTTAAATACATTACATAAAAGTTTCAATAGAAATGACATTAAAGGTGCACTGTGTAAATTTTAGCGGCATCTAGTGGTGAGGTTGTGAATTGCAACCGTCTACCGCTCACCCCTCCCTTTCGAAGCACGTAGAGAAGCTACGGTGGCCGACACATGACAAAAATGTCGTCGTCTGAGACAGCAGAGAGTAGCTAGCGCTCTGTAGAGAAGTTTGTCCGTTTAGGGCTACTGTAGAAACATGGCGGTGCAAAATGGTGACTTCACTGTAAGGGGACCCGCAGTGTAGATAGAAATGGCTCATTCTAAGGTAATAAAAACAAAACAGTTCATTATGTAAGGTCTTTATACACCACTGAAAACATAGTTATGTATATTATATTGCATTTCTGTCAATAGATCTTCATAAATACTACACACTGCACCTTTAAATTATATTTTAGGTTACCATAAATGTACACTCTGCAGTATACTTTAACCATACTTTAAAGACAATAGAAGTAATTTAGAATTACATATAAAATGTACTTAGTCCTACTTAAGTGGGTTGAAAAAACACTGAAGTTCAGCTGATTGCATTTAATATACATTTTAACTATAATACAATTTCATTTAATAGTAATTACATGCAATTAAGTGTCCAAAAACATTACATTCACTTCACACTTAGTTGTATTCTTATAAAGTAGCTATATGATTTCCTTAATAAGTACTGTTTTTAAAAGTATGCTAAATTGTACTTATTTCTCTCTTTTTTTTTTATAATGGAACAAGGAGAAATTGATTGTCTAAGTCCCTCGAATTCTTTAAAGGAAGCCTTCTAGAGAAGTTAGGACACATTTCAGTGAATTTCAGTGAATCAAATCAAAATGCTGATTCAAAGATCTGCATCTGAAATGTTAACAGACATGTACTGTATGTACAGTGCATCCGGAAAGTATTCACAAAGCTTCACTTTTTCCACATTTTGTTATGTTACAGCCTTATTCCAAAATAGATTAAATTCATTATTTTCCTCAAAATTCTACAAACAATACCCCATAATGACAACGTGAAAGAAGTTTGTTTGAAATCTTTGCAAATTTTTTAAAAATTAAAAAATTAAAAAAAAAAAAAATCACATGTACATAAGTACTCAAAGCCTTTGCCATGACACACAAAATTGAGCTCAGGTGCATCCTGTTTCCACTGATCATCCTTGAGATGTTTCTACAACTTGATAGGAGTCCACCTGTGGTAAATTCAGTTGATTGGACATGATTTGGAAAGGCACACACCTGTCTATACAAGGTCCCACAGTTAACAGTGCATGTCAGAGCACAAACCAAGCCATGAAGTCCAAGGAATTGTCTGTAGACCTTCGAGACAGGATTGTATCGAGGCACAGATCTGGAGAAGGGTACAGAAAAATTTCTGCAGCATTGAAGGTCCCAATGAGCACAGTGGCCTCCATCATCCGTAAATGGAAGAAGTTTAGAACCACCAGGACTCTTCCTAGAGCTGTCCGCAAGGCCAAACTGAGCAATCGGGGGAGAAGGGTCTTAGGAGGTGACCAAGAACCCGATGGTCACTCTGACAGAGCTCCAGCGTTTCTTTGTGGAGAGAGGAGAACCTTCCAGAAGAACAACCATCTCTGCAGCACTCCACCAATCACGCCTGTATAGTAGAGTGGCCAGACAGCACATGACAGCCCGCCTGGAGTTTGCCAAAAGGCACCTGAAGGACTCTCAGACCATGAGAAACAAAATTATCTGGTCTGATGAAACAAAGATTGAACTCTTTGGCCTGAACGGCAAGCGTCATGTCTGGAGGAAACCAGGCACCGCTCATCACCTGGCCAATACCATCCCTACAGTGAAGCATGGTGGTGGCAGCATCATGCTGTGGGGATGTTTTTTAGCGGCAGGAACTGGGAGACTAGTCAGGATCGAGGGAAAGATGAATGCAGCAATGTACAGAGATATCCTTGATGAAAACCTGCTCCAGAGCGCTCTGAACCTCAGACTGGGTGAAGGTTCATCTTCCAACAGGACAACGACCCTAAGCACACGATAACAAAGGAGTGACTATGGAACAACTCTGTGAATGTCCTTGAGTGGCCCAGCCAGAGCCCAGACTTGAACCCGATTGAACATCTCTGGAGAGATCTCAAAATGGCTGTGCACCGACGCTCCCCATCCAACCTGATGGAGCTTGAGAGGTCCTGCAAAGAAGAATGGAAGAAACTGCCCAAAAATAGGTGTGCCAAGCTTGTAGCATCATACTCAAAAAGACTTGAGGCTGTAATTGGTGCCAAAGGTGCTTCAACAAAGTATTGAGCAAAGGCTGTGAATACTTATGTACATGTGATTTTTTTTCATTTTTTATTTTTAATACATTTGCAAAGATTTCAAACAAACTTTTTTCACGTTGTCATTATGGGGTATTGTTTGTAAAATTGAGGAAAAAAATAATGAATTTAATCCATTTTGGAATAAGACTAACATAACAAAATGTGGAAAAAGTGAAGCGCTGTGAATACTTTCCAGATGCACTGTATATGGTATTTTCTATATATTACAATGTTTTATTAAAATATAAATATTGCTATTTCTTCCGCATAAACAAAATGAATTACTTTTATAATATATTGCTATATTGGTGCATATAAATGCGTGAACGAGTACATTTTTGCTTGTGCTCATTTAGTAAAACAACTATGAAAAAAATTCCACCAGCCCCATTTTTTTTTACATTCCACCAGCCCTACAACAAAGTGCCTCAATGGCTCAGTATGATTCAAAAGCTTTGATTCAAAAAAAAAAGATTTTGGAGTTACAAACAACAGTCTTTCATTATAAACGAGTCGCACTAACTATGAAACCCACATTCATAATAGACTTGGTTGGGAGTTGGGTCATTCTAAACTATCTCTGTAAAAGTGGTAGGCTGTAACCTGGTGTGATGGCGATGCCATTGCCATTGACGATGGGGCTCTCTTCCTCCTCCTCTTCTGGTGGCTCAATGCTGTCCTTCTCCATGTTGCTAACAGACTTGTTTCTCTTCCTTTTTCCCTCTGCACTGGGTCGGGCACCGGGCAAGAGTTGGTCCGTCACATTAAACAGCATCGGCGTGGGTTCGGCAGGAGGCTTTGGCGTGCCATAGAAGTTATCTAGAAACACATGTTTGGGACTTAAAAATGCTTCCACAGCTACTTGGCATGCAAAAAGGTGAAGTCTGAATTTTCAAGTAACTTTTCAATCATGTTTTTTCATGAACTTTGCTGCAGTAATTTTATTTCTGTTTGATGTTTGCCATTACAGCACCTTTGTTCACTGGCGACTCAATCGTTTCATTCGAGATTGAAAAGAAATCATGTGGATCCAGGGAAATCTGTTTAATGATTAAAAACTGAGCTCCTGTGTGGGTACGGTACAGGCTTTATGAATTCATTTGCAGGTCATAAGGGACAGAAACAGAAGAGGTGAAGTTCATAGATTCATTTACATTACAGCCTGTGAGCCAGAATCATAGACTGAGAGTGGGTTAACCTAAAGTGACCTGAGTTCAGCGTAATCAAGACCACATGAAACCTACAAAATCAATATACCCACAGTTGTGCTGACTTCTATTTAAATATTCTATATCCTATTAAAATGACAAACAGTCGTTTTTTGTGTGTTGAGGTGAATTAATTATAATTTATATATAATAATTAAAGTGTAATTTATATCTGTGATGGTCTCCACTCCAGTCTCCAGTGTCACATGATCCTTCAGAAATCATTCTAATATGCTGATTTGCTGCTCAATAAACATTTCTTATTATTATCAATGTTGGAAACAGTTTAAAGTGTAATTCAACCCCTGGTCAGAGCCTAACTCCACCCACTGGCAATATTTGAAAAATGCTGGAAAAGTGGGCAGAGCACAGCGGAGACAGAGGGGACGAACCGAGGGCGGGACTGAGCCGGGGGGCATGCACCTGAGACCCGCAGTGACGGATTGATTGACAGCTGTCAGACTCGCAAAGATGGAGAGTGACTGGAGTGACGCCAGCAGCTTTGCAACAGAGCGGTCATTCGAAGTAGAGGACTTTTCTTCCCCACCTTCACCTGAAGTGGAGGAGGGTGAATTGTCTGTGGACACAGGGCCAGAGCCTTATCAATTCGAGCCGCTGGCTCAAACTGTGGTCTTAACTCCCGATGCCGACGATGCTAGCGAAGCAGCAGTGCAAGAGAGAATGGGACCACTGACCTAATCTATGAACAGTCAAATCCTTATACTGAATGCCACTAAAAATAGATCAGATACATGCAATGTATTTTTATTCAAATTAACTGAATCAATAGCAGGACCAATAAGTTCAAACCTAATAGCCTATTATAAACAGATTTCCTCAAATAAAAGTTACACTATATACGCCAGCACATTACGGTATTGTTGTTTGTTACCACGGCAACCACTTGCATGTCAGGGTTTGAAAGCGCCTCTCATGTATGAAAAGTATCTGTACACATGACGGGCGGCAAAAATATCGCAAGAAAACCCTGATGTGCACTGACAACTGCATTATTTAACCGTATAATCTTCATTAGAATGTTTATAGCAAGTGTCAAGTAAGTTTCATTCATAATGTTCATACTGGAGTGAAGCCGTTCTCATGTGATCAATGCAGGAAAACATTTCTTAGGGCGTGGTGAGCTCGTGCCAGGGGCGTTGGTAGTGAGCCGTTGGAAGAGCCAACATATGTCACGATGGCAAACAACGTCCAATAGGAAAATTCAACTGCAGTAGCCACCGTTCAACCTTAAGAGGGCAGCACTCAGATGTTTTTACACCATATATTGTAGAATTAAAACACTTCATACCCAAATGTCAAAACATTTACTCGAATCAATGAACAGCACTAATAAAGCCCCAGTCTTGCAGATCATTAACTAAAAAAAAGTTGTTTTAGGGTTTAGTTACCCTTTAACAATTTTGTGTGATTTTTCTGTGTTTTTTTTCAGGATTCTTTGATAAATAGAAAGTCCAAAAGAACAGGATTTATTTGAAACTGAATCTTTTTTAACATTATAAATGTGTTTACTGTCACTTTTGATCAATTAAAAGTAAGTTCTTTTATATAAAAAAAAAAATCTTACTGACCGCAAATTTTTAAATGGTAGTGGTACTCTTGATTTAAACATTCTTGGAAACATTTGGGATAATGTAAGCACACAAGTCAACAAAATATATTTAAATATTTCACAAATATTTAAATATTGAAATAACATTGCTCTAGTGTTTTTTGGATATTTTAATCCAAAAATCTTACATATTGTGCCTTTAATTTCAACATTTACTAATACATTATTAAAATCAAAAGTTGTATTTGTTTACATTAGTTCATGCATTGCACCCGCCATCTTGGAACGGTCAGCGTGTCGTCACTCACAGCAAGAATCGATGAACAACATTGCACAGCTTCTGGGTGTGAAACCGCCAAGATTTAAATTCCTGAAGAAATGGGATAACCCTTCACAGGTAAGAATGTGTTGGTTTGTGTTTTTATATGTATTAAATCAATATTACAGGTTTGTACTATGGTAACTTTTTAATGTTGTGTTAGCTGGCGCCTTTGTCTTGTTGTATTGTCTTAGTTTAGCAAAATTATCTGCTGAAGTCTATTGCTGAAATGGATATTCATACATGCGTGTAACTACAGTTGCAGACAATCAGTCAAATTGCTCGAGTGTTCACAGACCGGTGTTTTTACCGTTCCAATATGGCGGACGGCTTACGTATAGCGGCTCATAGAAACAACCAATAATGAGGCATCTATGTTTATATATCTATTGTTATGATGCTTTGCCTCACAAAATCATGGAAAGGATCTCCTCTCCTCAAAAAGAGAAAAGAAACCTGCGTCTGAAAGTAGTCCACACACCTCAGTCGGTCCTCAAGAGACCAAACTGCACTAGTTCTGAATACCTTTGCTCAATGTCAAAGACATGCACGCGCTTTCTTGCGGTAACATCAGGCAAATTTAAAAAAATTCATATTCCTAGGCTGCTATGGTGTAACAGGTGTGGCATAAGCTTTATTTCAAGAGGTAATGATTTATGGAGATGTGGGAGGTTTAACAGTGAATTTTACTTACCTTCGTACGTTCCACTTTCTAATAAGGCCCCACTTTTCTCCAATTCCATAAACCGCTCAACGCTCACAAAGTTGTAGTCCACACCTGGGACCTCCCCCTCTTTGGGCTGTCTCGTCGTGCCTGCAGAAAAAACAACATACTTTATCACATCTGTCAGAATGCTGGTAAAAGACTATCATAATCATATACCATGGTATTTAGTCAAGTAAATTTTAAATGTATTTTATTTTATTTATTGGTTCATTTAAATAGGACAGTGCAGAATTCCAGCAAAAGAGCTAAAAATATGCATTGTACATAGGGAATATAATATATGCATATTTAATAAACAGCAATATTGATCTGCATATTTTTACTAAAACATTTTAATATACAAAATTTGAATGGATTTTACTGAAATGGAGTTTGAGCTTATTCACAGAAATGAATCAGACTTGTCATTATCTTCTGAAGTTTAAAGAAAGTTAAATGGCCAAATTAAAAAATTCACAATATTGCTTATTTTTACATGGAAAACTGGAAAACTGTGAATTGTTAGTGTATCTTTTATATTCAGTAAGTCAGTAAGACGCTCAGCTTTTATTCACAGCAAGGAAGCATTAAATTGATCAAAAGTGACAATAAAGATGTTTACAGTGGGGAGAACAAGTATTTGATACACTGCCGATTTAGCAGGTTTTCCTACTTACAAAGCATGTAGAGGTCTGTAATTTTTTATCATAGGTACATTTCAACTGTGAGAGACGGAATCTAAAAATCCAGAAAATCACATTGTATGATTTTTAAATAATTAATTTGCATTTTATTGCATGACATAAGTATTTGATCACCTACCAACCAGTAAGAATTCCGGCTCTCACAGACCTGTTAGTTTTTCTTTAAGAAGCCCTCCTGTTCTCCACGCATTACCTGTATTAACTGCACCTGTTTGAACTCGTTACCTGTATAAAAGACACCTGTCCACACACTCAATCAAACAGACTCCAACCTCTCCACAATGGCCAAGACCAGAGAGCTGTGTAAGGACATCAGGGATAAAATTGTAGACCTGCACAAGGCTGGGATGGGCTACAGGACAATAGGCAAGCAGCTTGGTGAGAAGGCAACAACTGTTGGCGCAATTATTAGAAAATGGAAGAAGTTCAAGATGACGGTCAATCTCCCTCGGTCTGGGGCACCAAGCAAGATCTCACCTCGTGGGGCATCAATGATCATGAGGAAGGTGAGGGATCAGCCCAGAACTACCCGGCAGGACCTGGTCAATGACCTGAAGAGAGCTGAGACCACAGTCTCAAAGAAAACCATTAGTAACACACTACGCTGTCATGGATTAAAATCCTGCAGCAAGGTCCCCCTGCTCAAGGCAGCGCATGTCCAGGGCCGTCTGAAGTTTGCCAATGACCATCTGGATGATCCAGAGGATGAATGGGAAAAGGTCATGTGGTCTGATGAGACAAAAATAGAGCTTTTTGGTCTAAACTCCACTCGCTGTGTTTGGAGGAAGAAGAAGGATGAGTACAACCCCAAGAACACCATCCCAACCGTGAAGCATGGAGGTGGAAACATCATTCTTTGGGGATGCTTTTCTGTAAAGGGGACAGGACGACTGCACCGTATTGAGGGGAGGATGGATGGGGCCATGTATCGCGAGATCTTGGCCAACAACCTCCTTCCCTCAGTAAGAGCATTGAAGATGGGTCGTGGCTGGGTCTTCCAGCATGACAACGACCCGAAACACACAGCCAGGGCAACTAAGGAGTGGCTCCGTAAGAAGCATCTCAAGGTCCTGGAGTGGCCTAGCCAGCCTCCAGACCTGAACCCAATAGAAAATCTTTGGAGGGAGCTAAAAAGTCCGTATTGCCCAGCGACAGCCCAGAAACCTGAAGGATCTGGAGAAGGTCTGTATGGAGGAGTGGGCCAAAATCCCTGCTGCAGTGTGTGCAAATCTGGTCAAGAACTACAGGAAACGTATGATCTCTGTAATTGCAAACAAAGGTTTCTGTACCAAATATTAAGTTCTGCTTTTCTGATGTATCAAATACTTATGTCATGCAATAAAATGCAAATGAATTACTTAATCATACAATGTGATTTTCTGGATTTTTGTTTTAGATTCCATCTCTCACAGTTGAAGTGTACCTATGATAAAAATTACAGACCTCTACATGCTTTGTAAGTGGGCAAACCTGCAAAATCGGCAGTGTATCAAATACTTGTTCTCCCCACTGTATATTACAAAAGATTTTCAAGATTTTCTTTTCTTTTAAGCTTTTGATTCATCAAAGAATCCAGAAAAAAATTGTCAGTGTCCATAAAAATATTATTAAGCGGTTTTTTTCAACATTGGTAAGAAATGTTTCTTGAGCAGCAAATCAGCATATTAGAATGATTTCTGAAGAATCATGTGACTGAAGGAATAAATTACACTTTAAAATATATTATTTTTTAAAAAATTAATATATTTTTGTTCAAATAAATGCAGCTTGGTGAATATAAAAAAAATCTCAATGACCCCAAATATATATAGGTAATACCATGATACTTTCTGGTACTTTTTTTGAAAGGAGCAGCTTTTAAAAACTAATAATTACAAACAGTCAGGTCAAACAAATCACCAAGCAATAAAGTAACTCTGAAAACTCTGTCGTTTCCAAGTTCCATATTGACTGTTTATGTAAATTTCGGCGCATAATTAATGCATTAACTGAGGCTGAGTCTTCTGAGGGTAATCAAACATTCTTAAGAAATCAGGCACTGGGGATTTGCAAGACACATACTTAGCAACGATATCATAATCCAGTCCCTTGAGCTCTCAACCAAATCATCTCTGATTTCACAAAACTCTCACTCTGAAGAAGAAAAAAAAAAAACACATCAAGCTTTTGGCTTGTGAAATTCACCACGTGAGAAATAGTCCATCCCTGCTGTTTGCTTTTACAAGTTGCTTTAATGACCTTCCCATCATGCCAAAGCAATGACCAATGATCAGGTGAAACAGACTTACAACACATGAGCCATTAAAATATGAAGCTGACTCACTCAGAAAAGCCATTTCAATGCATTCGAGATTAGGGTAGCCTTATTTAATTTAGCATTCTTATTAATTCTGGAAATTCAAAAGGACAATTTAAGATTAATCAAGTGGGTGATTAATAAGATTTGATTTTACTTTTACTCCTACTGCGTAGTAGACTGACACAGACGTGATGAAATTGTTGAATAAAGTTGTTATTTTTGTTTGTTTTTTGTGCACAAAGTGTATTCTCGTCACTTCATAAAATTAAGGTTGAACCACTGTAGTCACATGTTTGTGTTACGAAGATGAACGAAGGTCTTGCGGGTTTGGAACGACATGAGAGTGAGTAATTAATGACAGAATTTTCATTTTTGGGTGAACTAACCCTTTAATCAGGACCTTGACGGATGAAAACGAGGCTGTGAGGGATAGAAATACAGTGTGTTCAATGGATTCTACTGTAGTTTAACAACATACCGATTGTTCAAATGACAAAATGTCTTTCTGAAAGAGAGAAAAAAAAAAAAAAAAAAAAAAAAAAAAAAAAACTTTCAGTTGTCCCAATTCAGAGGCTGCACCCTTTGAAGGACACAGACTTCAAAAGCCATGCATTCAAAGTCATTAAAGGTTGAACTGAGCATTGTTAAATGGGACGGTCTAGCTAACGGAGGATTGTTCTTGTCGCCCAGCAACTGTGAAAGCTGCTGTTGAAGAGCGGCAGTAACGTTTGTACTGGACTTTTTTTGAAAGTTATATTCAACTGTCTGAAAAAAAACAGGGTTCACAACTTGTCTAAATATGTTCACCGTGGCCCATTTATGTACATAATAAAGAGAATAAACTATACAAAACGCATCTAGGCTGCGAAAGATCCACTCGTTCTATCCTTCGTGGGCTGGGAAACGAAGGAAGCATTTGTAGGCCACATCTGCAGGAGCCTTTGTGATGCATTCAACCTTCGAAGGGTGCAGCCTCTGATTTGGGATGCAGCGTAAGTCGTTTTCATCTGTGTTAAATTCAATATGGCGCCTAAACTGACTAAGGTTAATAGAACAGCAAAGTTACTCAATCGTCCCAACAAGGTTTGGATTCAAAGGCCAGATAAAACTCATCCAATATAAGAAAACTGTTAGCCAGACACTAGCAACTAAAATAACAGGACTGCAGAGATTCGGTCAATCATACAGCAGCTAAACCGTCTGCTGAGATAAAGCATAATCATTCACATATAACAACAATGGTCCAATCAGACATCATTCTGGCTATT
Organism: Coreius guichenoti; assembly: GCA_039654105.1. NCBI lineage: Eukaryota > Metazoa > Chordata > Actinopteri > Cypriniformes > Gobionidae > Coreius > Coreius guichenoti. Next base: position 16,953,648 of record CM077191.1, read on the forward strand.
ATTGCCATATAATTGCTAAACTGACTCCATCACAATGAATCAAACTGTCAGGAACAAATTTTATACATGGCCAGACATAATTTTCATTATAATTTCCATAACATCTCCAAACATAACTAGACACATACAACAAAATAAAGAAAAAAAAAAAAAAAAGCTAAAATGCTTATCTCGTGCACTGCAAGAGTGCTAAAGGAGGTTTCTGGACACATGTTCAGCTGGTTGACCAGTTAAAGCCACTAAACATCTGCTAGACCAGCAAAGCACCTAGGAGCATTAATTCTGTTATTTCTTATTGGTTATTCACTGTCACATGGGCACAGGTGATCACTTCCGTTTTCTTTATTATTTATAGCAGCGGGAGCCAACTTTCTGTTGATCGTATTGCATCGGTTTGAATGCTGTATCATGTCTTCATATGCCTTATCAAAATAAAATCGAAAGCAAGCTAAGATAAGTCTTCTTTTCGATGGAAAATGACAGTGTGAGCAAGTCGCGAAGGATTACCTAGCTTCTATTTGGCTACTGGATGTCGCTAATATACTGGTTTAAATTGATTTTGTTTTCAGGATCAGGCAATTACAAGAGCCACATTTGGGGCCCTATTTTAACAATCTAAGCGCATGGTCTGAAGCGCATAGCAACGTGCCAACAATGTGCCTGAACACACCTCATTTTCAGACCAGCACACCCATGGGCGAAAAGATGGGCGCGAGTGCATTTGCTATTTAAACAACGTGGCGCTGGACGTGAAAATGATAACTGCGTCTGGCTGAAACTAGCAAAAAACACTCGCGCCTGGCGTCGCATTGCGCCGGGTGTATGATAGGGCTCTTGAACTCCAATCGGCCACACAAGCAGCACATGCTGTACCCGCTGGGCCATGTCTCCGACTGAAGATTTTTAAAATCAGTCCAGACAGATTTTTAGCTTTTATGTATTTGCTTATATAATATGGAAAGCTTTCAAGCCAGTGCAGATAAAAGCATTTGCCTATATCGGTCTGATTTTTCAGGCACACTTAACACATTTCCACCATAAAGAAAAGAGAGCTTATTTCATATTCAGATGACAGATATGCATTATCTCATATCTGGAAATCAAAGGCTACTGGAGTGTATTTCCCAGCTAGTGCAAACTCTTTAAACAAGAAAAGTCCATTTTGATTTTAGGGCTAAAATGACAGACCATATGTGCTGCTCGGAGAGGCCAAGGTACAGCTGAATTATGAAAACAAGACAACACTAATATTTTTTTGTGAGAGAGATTGGGAAATGAGAGACAAGTGCATCACACACAGCTTATGTAATATGCAGACAGGAATGGCACATTGTGGTCTAGAACATTTAAATATTCAAGGATATTCACCTGAACATCATTTCAGCAGCGATAGGCCTAAATTTAGTACCTGTGAATCCTTTTACAAATTCAGTGGCTCCCCTGAGATGACGGCCTAATGCTGAGAAGATATTTTGTGCATAATCTGTACAAACCAAGAGGCCTTTTTTTAAATGTCTCACATTGTACCATTTTAATATAATTATAAATAACCATCTAGCAACCACATACTGCAGTAATGCACTAAAAACACCTTAGTAACCACATAGCAACACTTACTCATTTACTATACCGTAGCATTGACAGCAAATTTTGTGCAGGGAAGCACAACAATTTTTTTTCCAGAAAATAAATCTGACCAAAGACTTGGTTTCTCTTGTTTTTAGCATTAAATGCTAACAGCTAACATTCCTTTTAAGCTCATTCGGTTTCTCTTGTTTTTAGCATTAAATGCTAACAGCTAACATTCCTTTTAAGCTCAGATTCGGTTTCTCTTGTTTTTAACATTAAATGCTAACAGCTAACATTCCTTTAAGCTCAGACTTGGTTTCTCTTGTTTTTAGCATTAAATGCTAACAGCTAACATTCCTTTTAAGCTCAGATTCGGTTTCTCTTGTTTTTAGCATTAAATGCTAACAGCTAACATTCCTTTAAGCTCAGACTTGGTTTCTCTTATTTTCTAGCATTAAATGCTAACAGCTAACATTCCTTTTAAGCTCAGACTTGGTTTCTCTTATTTTCTAGCATTAAATGCTAACAGCTAACATTCCTGTTTAGTTCATGGATCAAAACTTTTGACAACAGGTTAAGTTTAGAATTTGTTTAACATAAATTCATCACCGTAACTAAATTCACCAGTTCCATATGTACCTATCCATCTGTGACATTACAAACATGTAAATCATCTCAAAAACGTACAGGCCTCCATGGAGGTGTGATCTCAGGGTTCTGACAATGCGCTTTTATATGTCCAGGGAATATAATCGCTGACAGAGTCAATTCAAATGTGTGCGCTCAACGCAAATACTTGCGTCTGTATGCTGACAAAGGCCTGAACACGACGCTGAGGAAATTAAACAGAAGCATTACTGATTTTCATGTGCATCATGAACATTCACAGCATATTAATCAGATAGCATTAATGTACAGTTCTCGGCTTAAACACACATAATATATATAGTTGATTAGTGTTAAAGAAACCTTTTTGAAGGCTGTAAATATTTTTTGTTTATTTCGTCTCCATTTTTGTTTGGTGCTGCTGATCTGTCCCGGCTAATACATCTGTTTAGATGACTACCTGAAGAGCCCTGATTAAATACATCCATGGGGTAAATCTGATTATAACAGGTCATAGAAACTGGCTTAGTATATCTCTGT